>CAJPEV010003533.1:0-30006 GCA_905338385.1 Darwinula stevensoni | reverse complement strand
GGAAGTGGGGGGTGGGGGGGTGGGAGTGGGGGGTGGGGGGGGGGTGGGGGGGGCTTACTTCGATGGTCGCGTGGAAGGCCCCGAACTTCTCCGATCGACAAACCTGAGCATTTTTTCGGATTCATTCAGTGGCTCCAGGAAGGACAAGCAGTACCAGAACAAAATATCGTGCATCTTGAGGCTGGAAACATCATTCGAAAGAAAACGGACATTAAGAGAGACGTAATCGTGGTAGAGTAGGGCAACAGGCCAAACATAATATTGTCGCATGATGCTGCTCATTAAATTCACTTGATGGCAACTGAATTTTAATGAGGACTTTTTGTGTCTTGAGGTGCATTGAAATGTCAAAAATTTTCTACACTTAGCCCATCATTCGATCTTCGAGATTGAGTTCGACCTTTTAAATAAAAGTTGCCCATTCGGTATTCATTGCCTTTCAGAGAAAAATTCAGCCTTCAGTTCTTATTTCATTATTTGATGCATTCAGTTCAAAATGTCTTCTGACCTGGCCTTTCAAACTAATGTCTTTCGACCTGCAGATATGGTCCCAATAGTAAGGACACAACGCCTGGAGCTTTGCATTTAAAATTTTTTTTTTTATTACCACATTTACCACACGTACCCATTATGACTGCTCTGTAAAGCCGATGAAGCTGTCTGAATCGATACAGAAATTATTTCATTTTCAGGAAAGATAGACGTACGAATTTTTGCCAGCTGCTCATAGGCTTATGTCATTTTATTATTTCGTTGGGTTGTGTGCTAACATATCCTTTATGCCTTTATGCTTTAACATGGCCTTTATGTTGAAGTCTGCTGTCGAAGAACAGCAATCGCGTTCTTGTCTGCTCGTGGTCTAAAGGCAGTGGACATTCATGACTAGAGTACCACTCCAAGTACACATTTGTCATTCTGCTGGCCGCCATGTATTCCATTTCACGATCAGGTTTTATTGCCCAAACATCAACAGTGACGTTTTCTTCGTCTTCAGAACGCAGGAGTACAGATGTATTAGGAGTTTCCACCCAAACCTGGATTGCTATGGCAACTCCGGAAGGATGGAATGAAAAACAAAAATGCATTCCAAATTCACGAACACTTTGCCATTCACTGGCATGCAACACCAATGATCAAAATCCGATATAGCAATGGTAAATGACTGGAGATGGAAGGGGGAGAAGAACGTGGAAGATAGCCAGCAACCCTGCCTGCGTTTCCCGCCAGTTGCCTACGCTGGAAGGGAAATGTCTGCTCTTGTCGGTGACTGACCACTCGACCCATACCGAAGGCTTTAATTGCGTGTTGAATGAAGAGAAACAATACTCTAGTTGTTATCACAACTGTGGACAGACAGAATGAAAAAAGTGACATACCGACTGTAATATCTGCTCTTCTCCCATTGGCCCGCTAATGGAATGGCAGCAATAAAAAAATACAAATAAAAAAAACGAAGTGACAAACCAATCGCAATATCTGCCATTTCCCCAAATTTATGGGAATCGCAGGCGTGGCACAACTCTTCTCTGTATGAAATTTAGCTGAGATCATTTTCACTGAGGTTACTTTGCCGTGCGTCATTTCACTGCATACACATTTTCACTGTCTTCCCTTTCCCTGTAGCAACCTTTTCTCCATGGGGCTTTTCCATGTAGGCGCGACTTTTTCCGTTTCTTACGTATCTCATCTCACTCCTCTCCATTCCCAGGCCTGGCACAATGTATTCCAAAGTGGCCTGGGATGTACTCACCCAACACTATGCAAGTTTCTCAAGTATTTGATTAGGGAGCAGGAGGGAGGAGCAGGAGTACTCGGACCAGGAGGTCCGAGTAATGCAGGCACTCTCTGGCCGTCCTCAGCCTCGGAAAAAAAAAAAAATACAAGGCAGCTGATGCTCCCCTCCTGACCTTGGTTGAACAGCGGCAGTCGAGGGATGTCGTATCGTATCTGCGCGGTATAGCGCACAATCTTAAGTTCTGAATTTATTCTGATAATCCTCCTATTTTTCTCTCGAGGGTTTTCCTATTATGTGACCATTATTAACCTGTTTTATTTCAATATCCATAATTTCCAGGATGATTTGTGCAGCGAAAGTGGATGCAGTGAAAAGGGTGTCGCAGTGAAATGACATACAGTTAATTGACGCATGCGAATAAATGGTCTGCAGTGAAATGTCGGCAGTCATTTGTCTTACATAGAAATGACTTGCAGTGAAATGACATGGAGCCCATATTCCAACATCTCTGTGAGATTTTGATCTGACGAGGTGATACCAGAATAAATCTAGTCCACTTGTGAATCCCACCCAACTTTTGTCGGTTGAAACACACCTGCACCATTCCCCTTTTGAGCGGTTAATCCGAACACCGCGATTGCTGTCCGTGGCCACGAATGGCCCTGTCGCAAGTAATAAATCGTGCATGTGAGGTCGTCAAAAGTTAATAGCAAAAGTTATAGCCTTAATGAACGTTGCAGATGCGGAGTAGGGAGAAAAAAGAGAGATGAAATGAATACTGTCCCAGAACGAGCAAAATATAGATGGAGCTTCATCGACGTGGATGAAGCTCCATCTATGTCGATGAAGCTTCATCCACGTTGATTAAGTCTCCTCATTCCACACTGCCTTCGTCGTCGCTGCGGAAGCGTCTGGTCGGTAGAGACGTGGCAACCAGACTTGGTCCATGGAGCGTCTTGGTCCGTTGCCCGCCTGGTCCCAGTCGTGTTTCTCCTGGGTTCACCTGGAAAAGTGATATTAGGCGTAGCCATGCGAGGGATCGGGCTGATGAAGTCTCTACGCTTTGTGGTTACGGAGTTACAGGTCGAAATGCTGGCGGAAAAGAGTTGATTCGATATTCGATATTTTCCTTTCTTTATCTTCTACTTCCAGTCCGGTATCTTGAACTGCTGGGATTCTGGAACGTGACACGTCATAGGACTTTCACTGAAGAGTCCTTCGAAATATCATGCTGTTTCCACGGCAAAAATGCATTGAGCTTCCAGGATGACAAGTTAGGAACCATCCCTTTAGGTGAAAATGACACTTCATTTCCTGCACTTCCTGAGGTGTCATGTTGAAGCAACAGGGGCGTCGCAGGTGTCTAGGGTGGAGCCCTTTCCATGTCGGAGTATAGGGCTGTCATTCTGATACTGAATGGTTTCTCATCTCGTACCCGAGACTCGTGTTTGTTTTTTTTTTACTGGGGTGTTTGAACACAGGAAAGCTTATGCTTTACCCAGGACTCTTGTTTTATTTTTTTTTTAACTCTTAAAGGAGGAATGATCCAGGGGGGAAGGACCCCACTACTGAGACGAGAGAAGTTGAAAAGGGCGAAGACGTAAAAGAAGTTGAATCCCACGAAGGACTTCAATCTCTGAAACTTGTTTATAGAAGTTTTTTTGATGAGGAAGCGGATCTGACCAGGTTCTTTTCGAGTTGGTTCGAGTGGAAATTCCTTTTTCCTTTAATTTTATTATTTTGCTTTCGCCAAGATCTCTTTTTCTCTGTGTACTCGCCTGAATATAAATTGCCTCGGCAAAGTACAAGAGTCAAAAAAATATTTTTCATCGCGCTATTCCGTAATTGCTCTGAAGAGAAATTCTCCCCATGGGACGGCAGCTAATGCATTCGTGTCTCTATGCAGGAATCTGTTTGCACACGACCGAGACGTCTCCAAACATCATTTCATTTGCCTGGGACAAAGTACTTCCGCTCCCATTGCACGGCATGGGGTCGATATCGAAGCGACAGAGCCGCCGAGGGCTTTTACAGAAGGCATATGGGAAGAGACATGGACATTCAAGGTCACAATCGAGGTCGAGTGCGTACAATCGTGAGAGCGCGGTAGAATCACTCTGGATTGGGGTAAAGAGTGAAGCTTCACGGTACTTGGTACTCGTGATAAGGACCTCGTGCTTCGGACGTTCGCCGCAATCGCAACCCTCGCCGCGCAGTAAATATCATGGAGTGGACGTTAACGCCAAGCTGAAGTAGACACCGGAAGTGATTGATGGAAGGGCGAAGAAAGAAAAATGAGTGGATAACTGCTTCTCGTATCACTTGACGAGTCCATAGGCCAACAGGGCGCGTTTCTGATGAGATTCAGACCTGTCGCCTCGCAAAGTCGCAATGTCGTCGTTTCTCGCCAGTTCGGGGTGCACGTTCGTCTGCGAGCGAGGGGGAATGAACCGGCTCGTGCTGGGTTTGGGTCGGACAGGGAGAGAGAGAGGAGCTCTCGCTCTCTCGCTCTGGAGGGTCCTGGGTGAAGTGCGGATGGGTCGCGGACTCCATCGTGAGGCTGCGGATGCAGGAATGGCCTCGAGGACGTGTTTCACGCGAGCTTCAAGTGATGTCGCGGATGGGGATCAGCTGAACTAAAAGTTTTAGCCCAAAGATTTAGCTTTTCTTCTTGATTTATTTTCTTACAAATAAAAAAATAAGCTTTCCTCGACGGTTTTTGTAACAGACAGACGTTAATTTTGCTTTCCTGCGGCAAGTCGTGCAATCGCGTCCCGAGCCATTTCGAGCGACAGTTCTCCACCTGCGTGCCACGGCACCCAGGTGTGCCACGAGAGGCAGACAAGAGTGCCGTGTGAGTAATGTATTTTTTTATTATTAATGTTAATATTATGTTATATTATGTAATGTTACGGCATTGAAAATGGTTAATACCATTTTCAATGCGGTAACAAGGGGTGTGCGAGCGGTGCCCCCGCACAGGGCGCCAATTGACTGCCGGATTGCTACAAAATATGAATAAAACTTTAAAAAATATAAATTATCTTGAATTTAACCAAACTAAACATAGAAATTAATACGTAACGTATTGTTGGTGCTGTGGAAGCTGGAGAGGTACAGAGGCGGGGGGAGGGGGACGCGCTGGACTGATTCGATTGGATGATTTCGCACCGGGCGCCAAGTATCTTCGGTACGGAGCTGATCATTTTGATCTGTCTCCACGCCTGGAGGCCACAATGCGATCTCGGAGCGCTTTATAATCTGGACGGAACTTCTTCTGAAGAACCGTCTTCTAAGTATGACCGCGCACTGAATAGCAATTCGTGCCAGGAGTGCGCTATTTCAGTGAGAAAGTACCCATCGAGAAAGATTACCAATATCGTCATTGCTGCAATAAAGACTCATAATGCTTTTGCTGCCCCATATCCGCCCACTCTCGTTCCGGGCAAATTGAAAAACAAAAGTTCAGGTCCCGTCTAAGCATTACAAATTACCTGGTCGTGGGTGGAATGGATTGTGTGGGTGAAATATTGGATTTTTTTTGCGCAGTTTTATGTTGAAATGGAATAGGGTATGGGATCGAAATGGAAGTTTTTAAAAATGAAAAGTTTTAAACAATCTTGAACCTATTGTCGCTTCTCTCGTTCAGCAGTGAGCTCTACCCTGTAAACGTCCCTAAACGCTGATTACATTGATTTTTTTCAACCCTTTCTGCGAGCTAAGTGGAAAACGTCCCGTGTAATTCATGTGAATTGCACAAATTGGTTTCTTACTTACATCCTTTTAATCCTAAACGATTCGTTTCTATCGCCAATCTCATCATTTTGCAATTTTTGGTACGCGATTTTTTTCAACTAAATTGAGTCAAGCAATTTGACCAATGTAATTTCTATGCTTTTGAAACAAATGAACAAAGGAATTGGCTTTAATAGTTCGATTTGCGGCTCTCTGATGCAGTGCGACATCTGTCTTGTGCTATCCAAACTACTTAGTTTCCCACTCGGCCCCCGGGTCTCAGGAGCGCCCGGATTCGCGTCTCCCCCGAGCCGCCGAAGTCAGAGCTTAAAAACGAGGAATCCCCAAAAAAGTGCAGTTCGCCCACGCGGACCTCCGGATGTCGCGGGCTCGGCGGAGGCGACGAGAAGCGTGCGGCCCGAGTCGGTCGCTTCATCTCGGCTGGTGCGGGTGTTTCTCTGGGTTGTTTCTTGTGGGACCCTATGGGAGTTTTCTAAATGAAGACTTGATGCGTGATATGGAATATGGCCATATGTGGGCTCTTTATTTAAAACATATATGACTCAAGTATGTCCATATCTTGTTTAGGCCGTGTGAAGTGCCTTAACTCCTTCCAGCTCAGTTTGTTGCATATTATAGACAAATTTGTGGAAATACATCTTGCACGTACGACCGAATTAGGTACTTCCGTGAGGGTACACCCTATGATCGTTTCTTATGGTCATTTCTTACGGCTATTTTTTTTGTGCCGCCGTCGTCGAGCCTTGTCGGCTCCTCGGACGTGATGGTCGGATCGACGGCGGTGGGTTTTTGCAGGCTTGAAAGCGATCGTCACGATGGCCCCCTTTTGCAGATCGGACCATAATCGGCTCGAAATGATGCCAATTTGTCGTTGGGGCAAGGGCCACTACACGATTAGTCCTGAACTCGCCGATCGGAAATTGGAGATCATTTGAATACGAGATGTACCCGAGCAAATGATTCCCGAGCAAAGTTCACCCGTGTATCCTCGGTGCATCATCAATGCATCATCAATGCATCGTCAATGTATCCTCAACGCATCCTCGATCGAGCGAACCGGGTCAGATCCATCGCCATCGCTTCCACGGTCGAACTCATCGCCTCAGCTGCGTTTTTGGCCAGTGACCATTTGGACGACAGATCTCGCTTTCACCTGGACGAGGCAGGTGCAGGTGCAATGGGCAGGAATCCGAGAACAATCGGATCGTTTGATTCGACTTTTGCCCGCCCGGAGATGCATACGGGAATGAGGAATGGAACTATAATTTCATTTTCTCCTGTGGCCGACATTCGTAATTCCTCCAAGTGGGCGAACATAATGTATAATTAGCCCTGATGAGGGGACGCAGACATCATCCATCACAGGTTAATAAATCACGCTGAGCTCGATTTATCATTCTATAAACATATTCTCCACTTCCCGTCCGAGACGCGTCCCTGAACACGGGACGAGACGACCCGACGGGAGCTCCGAGGGAATCGGCCTGGGATCGGACTGAGATCGGGCTGAGATCGGCCTGAGATCGGCTTGCAACGAGGCTTTTTGGGTCCGGGAAGAGTGATATCTGGGTGAGGGAAGGGGGCGTGCGGCGCCGCCCTGGAAATGGAGCGCATCGCCGTGAGATCCTCAAGGACCCTCATTGTTCCGGGGGGAGGAGGAATAACAGTGAGCCGGAAACGAAGACGAAATAACGGGGGCATCCATCCTATCTGCTAGTCTACAAATCCTTTTTTCCCCCTTTCGTTTCGAAACCTTGTTTGTCTCGCTGAACGGCCGCGAACGGAAGTTATGAGTTAAGAACGACGACCGAAGCAATCGTGAGCTAGGGGTGACGAACGACCGAGGAAGTCGCGAGCCGGGGGCGACCGACGACCGAGGTGGTTGCGAGCCGGGGGCGACGACGATTTCGGGTCGGACGATCCGGCTCCGCTCATTACGGGCCCACCGGGGACGAATCATCAGGCCCGAAAGGTCTCCCAGATTTTCTGCCTGGAGACTCTTCCGGTTTTCGATGCCGTCTCGTTCGAAGGACGAATCGCTTCGGTGGGACTCGAAGGGAAAGCGAAAAAGACACAACCAGGGGGGAGGAGGGGGGAGGGGGAAGTTCGAAGAACGTGACATTCGGGCGTGGCAGTACATGCACATATCCAATGGAGAAAGTAGGTGAAAAAGTCCCATCCACAACGCCATTCCCCCTCACCTCCTCCCTCGCCATCCTCCCTACCCAGCCAACCAGCCCGTCGAAAAGCCTCTCCACGTTTGCGAACTCGAAAGCCTCCCCGAGCGTGGGAAGGTGCAATGCGTGCGTGCGGATAGAGGCGGGTCCCCAGATGAATTGCCGCCCCCGAACCTGACATCGAGTACTTTCGAGTACTTCGCTTAGTCAGGAACCTTTTTGTTGATCGCTTCGGATGTCTGAGTGCCCGACTCCTGTAGGCCTTGAGGATTTTTATTCAAAGGTTCAAGGGACGAGCTTGTCCGAAGTTGCGAATAAACCAAGAATAAATGTCAAAATTTGGTCCCCGTTTCGGAAATGCCGTGATTTTTCGTACTTGCTCCATCTGAAGTGGACAGTGACATCGAACTAATTTTGTAATCAAGCGAAAAATAACAAGAGCAGAGAAAAATGTTCTCCCTCTTTATCTGCTCTAAAATTTCTGAAACCAAATTATCTCCAATTTTCTTTTTACTCCAAGAAAAAATTATCGAGTAGGGCCGAGTTCATGCTCATGCTGCACTGCATGTTCTACTGCATCATTAAAATGAAATTAATTAATTAATTAAAACAATCGGAGCGGTTTCCATTCGATGCAGCAAGCTGCACGAATTTTTTTTTGCCGGACGAAATGCCGCATTTTTCTTGATGCAGGCTGAATGGAGTCAAGTCATGATATTCTTTGGGCTTTTCGCTTGCAAAGGAGGAGCGAAAGTTATTGCACCTTTTTAGTAAATATAAAAATTTCGTAACTCTTTTAATTTTGAAAAATCCAAAGTGGATTGTGATCAAATAAAAAAATAAAAATTCTTCTCCAGCTGAAGATTCCTTTGCTGACGCCGAATTGCCGATTCAAATGTTTTTTTTTTTAAATAAATATGTTGAAAATAAAAAAAGTTCGGCAACCTCTAAAATTGCTCATTTCAACGCAATGATGCAATTCGTTGCTCCATTCCATTTTTTCCCTGCCGAAGGCCGATTCTATTTTGCGAAAAGTATAGGGACAAGCCTCCCTTCGCCGATAACAGATTGTCTCAGAAATAATGTGGTAGAAGACATTACTGCAGTAATGCCTTCTACCACATTATTTCTGGGATACTAATACTTTTGTATGTAACGGTCGTCTGCAATCCGTTTCAGTTGGCGTTTGGCAGCATGGCGCGTGGATTGGAACTGACGGAGCTTCAACGCGGAATGACAGTTGCTTGTCACATTGTCCTTTGTCCCAATGCTTTTGGCAATGTAGTGCATGTGCGGATTCTGGGAAATCTTCTGGGAAATCTGGGACTTTTTGGCATGAAATGCGTTTCCCTGCTCCGAGCAGTGTCATCGCGATCCTGCAGGAAAAAAAAAAGGGACAGCATTAAAGATATGCATCTCAGGACAAAAATTTACAATTTTTATATTTTTATTGATAATTGTAATATTTGGTAACAACACCGAGAATATTAATTGAAAATCCATCTCGAGAATGGAGCAGATTCGAGTCCCTTTCGGCGCTGGTTGGAATCAATCAGATCGATCGGCGAAGCGAGGCAGGCGAGTTCCAGGTGGAAGTCGAAGATCCACCCGATGGAAGCCCCAGGTCCACCCGATGGAAGCCCCAGATCCACCTGGGATCGCCACGAGGATCCTCGCCGCTAATGAGGAACGAGAAGACCGTGAAGGACGATGCGGTTTCCACGCGGAAAGGAGGTCGAGGATGATGCAGTTTGATGGCCTGCTTGCGTGCGAGTCCGTCAGGCCAACCCTAATCGTACGTGAATGACGGATGTGAATGACGGATGCGAATGACGGAAGCCCTCCCTCACGCTCTGGGACGTCGGACTTAGCCGTTTCGGATCCGCTTGAGATTCGGCTGGAAGCACGGATGCCGGATTTCGTCGGAATGTGCCACGCCGGTTTTGACACCCCTGTGCACCACCTGTGCACCACCCGAGCAGTTATGCCGCGGCATGTGCCGCAAGTTCACTCCTAATTGAGTTCGAGCGATGTTCAATTTCCTGAGCTGTTTCGCTTCTCGCTTATTACCTCTCGTTCGCTCTTTCCGAAGACGCAAAACCAAAACTCGGTGGGAAAAAATTCCATAAAAATTATTTTTTAAATCCAATTTTATCATTTTTAGCCGATTCGATCCGATAATTTTATCCAATCCGATCGAGTCGGGTCGACAAAGAAACGGATGAAGAAGATCGGCAGACGCAGCTTCGATCGCTGCAGTTCCCGTCTTGGCATCGTCATTCACGGCATCGTCATTTGTGGCATCATCATTCATGTTCCCAGAAAACATGGCATTCCAGCATGTCACATGCATCTCCGACGGGCCGCGGAAGAGGCGACGGTAAAAATAAAAAAAAAAGGATTCGAAATCGAGACTGGTGCGTGACTTCAAGAAGGGGCATTAAGAAGAGGCACTAAGGAGGGGCTTCAAGAAGGGGCATTACGACTTTAAGAAGGGGTCTTGCAAGCCTTCAAGGACGAAAACACGGGGGCAATATGGCCGCAAATAATTATACAGTGGATTGAGTCCAAAAATAATTTCATGTTTTAAAAGACCTGCCTCGCGAAAGAGAAATTGGATAAAATTACCTTTCGGTAATTTTACCAAAAAATCGGTAAAACTCTGAAACCGTCTGAAAACTCAAGTTTGAACTCGTTCTAATTAAATTTGAATGGTGTTGGGTTTCGATTTTGGGAGGGAAGAAAAACGAGAGCTAAAAAGTGAGCAGTTGAGCAGCCCGTTTGCTCTATTAGGAGAAAACTTGTTGCAGATGTCGCGGATTAGCGACTTGGGTGGTGTGCAGTGATGCCGAAACGAGGGAATGGCGTTCCGATATTATTCCCGTGGAATCTGGCATCCGTGCTTCGTATCTTATTTCTCGCCCAATTTCAAGCGAATACGGAAACGGCGCGGCACGTAAAAAGCGCTAAACACTGTCGACCCAACACGGAAAAGCGACACGGAAAACACTGTCAAACCGCCACGGAAAAGTTCCCATGGATGCGACCCCCTCGAAGACAGATTAAAGGATGATCCGGGGACTCAGACTTAATTGAGATTAAACCGGAGCGGAGACGATACCCAACGATGCCCGACGATACCCGAAAAGAATCTTGGCACGGAATGACTCGCTCACCTCGAAATCCGCCATTGCCGCGGAAGAAAGCACCTGGCGCTCCCTTCATTATCATAATGAGGCAATTAATGAAGCCAGACAATTAGCGGCGGCAAGCGTTGCAGAGTTCCTGCGGCCCTGCAACTAATTGCCCCGATTGACAATGACAACTTCGGCGACTCCCCCGCCCCCCCCCCCCCCCCCTCGTTTAGCTGGCCTGGCGCTCCCTTCATTATCATAATGAGGCAATTAATGAAGCCAGACAATTAGCGGCGGCAAGCGTTGCAGAGTTCCTGCGGCCCTGCAACTAATTGCCCCGATTGACAATGACAACTTCGGCGCCCCCCCCCCCCCCCCCCCCCCCGTCCTCCTTTCGAACCGACACATGTCCCTTATAAAGGCCCGTCCCCCCACCGAAAAAGGACCCGACCCTTTGTTTACGTGCCGCAGCATCGCGACTTGACGGATTTATCTCCAGCAGACGACAAAAAAAAACGGAATGACGGAACTCGGAACCCTTTCGAAGGGAAAGGGTCGTCACTGCGAAAGGAAAGGGTTGTCACCGTAACAAGCCCGCATCAATCTTCGGCCGTAAAGAGTCCCTTACCGCAGATCCTCTTCCCCTCCCGATCGCTTCCTCTCTCGCTGGCACGCCATCCGTTCCGTCATTCATTCCGTCGTTCATTCTTCCTCGGAGGATGCTTGCGGTTCTTCGGCCGCGTGAATGCCGCCTGTGTGCGGAGCGGGAACGACGGAATTCGCCGGGAAGGAGACATATTGGCTTCCAAGAAGATGGCACCTAATTATTTTATCTAAATAATTATTCGAATAGTTCTTTAAATATTTATTTAAATAGTTATACAAATATTTATTGAAATATTAATAATAATTTTGTTTGCTGAGTGCTCTTCATTACTCCAGCGTCGCCAACTGTCCCATCTTTCTCTCAGAATGGACGCCAAAAGAAAAAATCTGCACACAAAAAAAATTGCACGCAAAAAAAATTCTGCACGCAAAAAACACCAAGTCAAGGAGCACGAGAAGGCAACTCTTCGGCCGAAGACGCACATCGCGGCAACGCCGTCCCATCCGGAAGCAAACGAAAGAAGAGACGCAACTAGGTTGAAACGCAATCCAATCCAATCTGCAGAAGCAGATACAGTAACGAGAAGGGGAACGAAACAAAAAGAAGAAGAAAAAAAAACAGAAGGGGAGAAGCAAGAAAGAAAAAAAGAAGAAAGTCGCGTTTAGCTGGCCTGGCATTTCCTCCTGTCATCGGAGGCGGCGTCACAAAGAGACTCTGGGGATTTATTTGCATACGTGGAACCGAGAAGGCTGAGACGACTCCTGTCACCTAATTCATGCACCCGATGCATCACTAATTATCTCATTTTTCAATCCCAGGATAATTATCCTAATTAAGCCCAGCAATGAAGTCCGTCCATCGAGATGAGTTTCCCAGCATGGCGGCTGAATTTTATTAGAGCGGCTTGCGCGATCCATCAGGCGAAGTCCCTCACGGGTAGTGGAGTCGCTCACGGGTGGTGGAGTCGCTCACGGGTGGTGGAGTCGCTCGCGGGTGGTGGAGTCCGACGATGATTGTTGAGTTTCGGTCCTTGTTTGTCAGGACTGTGTCGAGTGCTTTACGTGGGATGGGAGGATTGCGTTGGCTGAGGCCGGATTCCGGGATGGTGTTAGGCGGAATGGCGCTCAATTGCTGTAGGTCGGAATGTGGAGGGTGGGCAAAGGGGGAGGAGGGGGTTGGTGGAATCTCACATCAAGCTCATTCTTTTAATTAGGCTTAGAGTCATTCGTGCAGGAAAATGTGCTATAGGGTTTCTCTACTTTTATGGACCGGTGTGAGTATGACGGGGGAATGGGAAGGCAGAACACGGCATGACGAGATGGGATGAGGGAATGACGGAATGCCGGCACGAGGGAATGACGGGATAATGGAACGACGGAATAAAAGGGTCGGAACGGGAAGGCAGGGACAAACAGTCACACCTCGACGGAGGGAGCGAGAACTTAAATGACCTTTGTCTCCCCCTGCCACCGGCCAAACCGAAAAGAATGCGGAGATTGTTTTATTACCGTTGGATGCCCTTTCGCACCGCTTTACACTTTCCCGCTCGGGCGTCGATTTTTCCCGACTCGTTTTTTGACTTGGACGCACTCGGGTCTCCCTCCGGTTGCGTGCACGCCCGTCTTCGGCACGCCGTTTCGAGCGAGGGACACGGCGCTTTTCATCGATTGCTTTCGGGGCTCATCTCCGAGCCTGCCTTGGGGGTTCTTTGTCATCTCCGAGGCCAATGGTTCTCAACCTTTACATTATCACACGGTTCAATTTTCCCGAAAGTGCCGGTTCTATCACATACCTTCCCCCTCCCCTCCCCCCTTTTTCTCTCGTCCTTCCTTTCCCTCCTCCCCCTTGCTTTCCCTCCTTCCCCCTCGCCCTCCCTCCTTCCCCCTCACCTCTCCCCGAATTCTCCCATCACCCCTCTGCCCCCTAAAAAAAAATCTGAATTGAGGTGAACAGGAGAGGCATCGAAGGCCAGGAAAGGCAAGGAAATTACTCATTACAATTTACTCTAAATACGTAATTGTATTATTTAAACTCTCCCAGTTTATCGATCTCCTCGCAGACCTGCGGCTGAAAAACACTGCCTACTTCGGGCCAAACGTTGCCCTCGAACCGACCAAGTCGTAAAGAAAAGCTTATATACGTCATAAACAAAGTTATAAAAGCGGCGTGCATCGGCGTAAGAGTCCGAATGGCCGCGCATACATGCGAAAACGACCTACAAAACCTTTCCAGAGTTACAAAAAAAAAGAAGTCATATTTCTACGGCCCGCGGGCCATATCTGGCCCGTGAGCCATATCCGTGAAGGGGTTCCGCCCCGTCCACGGCAAAACGCAAAAATCTCGCTCAATCTCACGATTCCTGTTAATATATTTACAAAAAACATGGTCGGTAAAAAAAAATTAAACATAAAAGAATTTTTTTCGATTGCCTCCGGTCTTATCAATTCTTAGTTTCAAGCAAATATGTCGACGAGCGAACAGAAAATCGCTACAATTATGTTTATAGGTTTTTTTTTGTTCTCATAACGCAAGTCGCAGATCCTTTCGGTGTTTCTCGTTGAGCAGGGATTTCCCACTCACTACATCGGCCGTGCATATTGACCCTGCAATCCTGTTGTGGGAACTTTCCCGTTGGGCTCACGGTGGGGTCAAATCTGCCCCCCAGACATGCATTGATTTGCCTCTGCGTCGATTTACACCTGAAGCTCTTTGCCTCCGCGGCGCTTTGCTCGTGCCCGATTCGTCGACTCATCTTCTCGCGGTTGAGAGCTGGGAGCGTAGACTAATTTCTTCTGGATTCAGAAGCATGGGACGAAACTAAATCCTTGTCATAAATCACCGCGTAAATATCATTAGGTCGTGAAAACAAGAAAACACCACCATTCATCATCGCGACAATGACACTGTTAAAAATAAACCCTCATTGAAATTAAAAACTTACATAAATTGCCGTTCATCATCGAATAGCACTTTAGCTAATCAACGACTGTGGGGGTCACATCAGTCATCGCCGTTTCATCTGCAGACGAAGTACTTGCCTGCGCACCGAATCGGTTCAGCCCCAGCCATCATCGGTGAGAACTCTCAGAGCCCCATTGCTCAATTACGCTGGAGTCAAGAGGGAAAAAAGGCGATGTGCATCCGACGATGTCCACATCGGCATGACTCATCGCGGGGGTCGAAGGTCGCGAATTGGAGCAATGCGGAAAATCTAAACCCAACGCTTAATGGAATGCCGTATCGTGACTACGATAATCTGGTTCATCGGAGGATAATCGTGGTTCATCAAACATCGATATGTTTCGACCTGGATTTCGACATTCAACGAAGAAACGAATCGGTCGACCGCCTTCGTCAAGTCCAAAAATATCCTTGAATTTTCGCTTTTCTCGCGAAACGTCGCCGAAAATTTTCTTTGAGCCGGTCTCAAAGAAAATTTTGATGATGAGGGAAAAAAAACTCGGAAGAGCTTTGCCATCATCATGGTGCCAACCCTCGCCGTCGTCGATGATGATACCTGTGAGGCCACATCACAAAATGACGGGTGAAAGGGGGGGCAAGGGGGGGGGGGGGGGGGGCAGATCNGGGGGGGGGGGCGGGGGGGGGGGGGGGGGCAGATCACGTCATGTTATGACAGAGGACAGGAGGAATGCGTGTGGATGGGAAGGGTTCATTAGATCCCCGTGGGCAGTGGCCGGTTCCACGCGGGAGGTCTCTTGCTAAACAGAATCTACGGATGGGGACTCGGCCTCGATCAATTACGTCGTATCGGGGATAATGGGAGATAAGGACCGTGCGGGGGGAGACGGGGAGGAGTGTTAATGATGATGAGTCATTTAATGAGCGAAGTAATTAGGTGGGTGACTCGGCGTTTGTTGGAGATCCGGGGCGGACCCATGCCGGGTTTGCGAGGTCTTCATTAGTCCGTTTTTACAGTCCTGGCTGGCTTTGAATAATTAGCTCATTGAATCTGACGGCTGGTGCCCCCGTCGCTTGTGGACACAGAAGAAACAACAGGAATTCCCCCGCCGAGAGGGGGGAGAATTCAACGGTCGACCAGCTGTCGTCTCTTCTCCCCCCACGTTTCCCCCCCGCCCGGGAGCGACCGGTACTCGTTCCCATTCGGTACTCCCGAACTGGTTCGAATGAACTCTCCCCACGAAGCCTTTCAAGGCCCTTTCGCACAATGGCCGACGGTTTCGACGAATCGAATCCGCCACCTGGCGCGGCTCTGACGAAACAGAAGAGACCGTGACGAACCAGACCGCCGTGAACATGAACATGAACATAGACATTGAACATGGCCGAAAATCCTGATTCCCTCTCGGAAGAAACGAGTTCGCATCAAACGTTGCGAAATGTGAGAATGCCATGCGAAACATTCCCATTCCATAAACGCGTCACGTGATTCGGTGGACCGACCTGCGAGACCTGGACCTGGATCTCGGCAAGAAGAAGTCCTCGCGTCGAAGAATTCATAAGGCAATTCCGACCGTCATATGTGACCTGATGAAGTGCGAAGTGCCTTCTCGCTGTTGCATCATAAACCGCCGGGTTGAGTTACCGCTGGGTTTAATTACCTGCCACCGAGGACGCTCGAGTGATAACAGAGGGGTCCATTTCAGCCCATTTTTCGCCGCGGATTCGGTATTCTGTCGGTACTCTGTCGGTGCTTTGTCGAGTCTTCTCAAGGCGATCTTCTGGCCGATTCTCCGTCCGAATTAAAAGCTCTGAAATTAAAGAAACTCAATGTGCAAGCCACGACTTAAGTCTGCTGGATGCCAATATCCTAATGCGCAGAGAATTTCATACATTTATTTCCGCTGCGCCCCCGAATTTCAACGGAAAGACGGCGTCAGAAACGACGGACGAGTTCATGCAAAATAAGGAAATCACGGACGAGAACATCGAGATTTCCATCCGTTTTCCGTGTTGAACCAAAACGTTTCTCGGTCTGGCATGACGTTCTCGGTTTGGCATGACAGAATCAGTTTGGCACCCCATATTTGTCCTAATGGATGCTGAATCAACACGTTTTTCGCATGTCGAGGCGAACGATCTGCAAAGGACCCGACACCACCCAACACGTCGGGATCAGTTCCGTAATTTTCGCACGAGCTTCCCCAATGGCCCCTTCTATAGGCCTATAGCAATTGAAGCAATAGCACCAATTCCCTTTCTTCGACCCACAAAATTCAACCTCTTTGTATTCCTCTCCGAGAGCATCTGGAAGAACGAAGTGCATGCTACTTACCCTCTCAACACAGAACCGCTCCAGCAAAATTTGAAGTTCCATCTCTCTGGGGTTGCGGAGGAGGCTGAATCTTCTTAAGATGTGAATTTCAATCCGGTATTGGTTTTTCTCCTCCCTCGGTTGCCACTCCCGAGAGGTTTTGGATGAGATAATTCACCATAATAAAGGTATTGACTTGTAGAGTACAATCAGTGGCCTTTTTGTTGTTGGCAATGCACCATTCCAGTATGAAAAGTTAGGTGTCGTTCATTTAGGCCTAGAATGCGGGCTCGAGTCCCGTTCCCCACGGTTGCCGGATGTCGTGCTGGAGTTACGTCTGATTCGTGACTGCTTCTGCTTTCGGGTCGCTGCCTGGGTCTTCTGTTTTAAAACGCATGATGCACTTTCATGCTGAGATCATTGAAGGAGATGAGATTGAAAGAGTGATTATCAGTGGTCGATCGATTTTGTGGGATTTTGACAAGCCGTGCATGAACATCCCTGCTGAGGATGGCGTCCAAACAGCTTTTGAACGTCGGAGGCAGTCCGTCCACGGACCTGGTCGAGATGGTTTGAGAAACTCCAGAGAGGCCTAACGTCACACGTCCTCGCCGAGATGTCTCGAAAACACCGAGATTGACGCCTGTAGGTATAATTGGCCCCGTAAGTTGAGGGTTGAGGTTCTTTTTAGCGAAAAAAGATAGGCCTGGGAATGACCTGAAGAATGTCCGTGGGTTAGGCCTAGGCCGAACGTTAGTGAGTCCTGTAGAGATGTAGGTAGCAGAAAGGGAAAATTTGAAAAGTATTTTCTCACTACCTCATTTTATAATTTTTTGAATGCTTCTTTGAAAAGCCCAGTGCTTGAGTACGGAGTGCTCCATCTTCCATGGAGATTTTTTTCTCCTTAAATACATTGAAATACAAATTCGTGAAAGTTTCTTCACGAGCAAAAAAAGAGAGAAGGGAATTCCCTTTCAAGATGGCACATCCCCTCCAGCATCGATCCCTCGGCGACCCGTTCCGTGCCGCCTGAAAACTGCGTGTTTTTGGAAAGCTCAATAATTATGGCTTTCCGAATATACGTGTTCTGAAGTCGTCGCCACACGAGACAAGGAGCAATCCTCGGGGGGAAAACTTCGGGAAACTAATTTTCTGCTCTGCCAGTACCATGAATACCGGAAAGCGCGGCGCATCACGCTGAGACGGAAGATCCCCGAATTCATTGAATCATTTCTCGACTAACGACGCGAAATTTTTCGAGCACGTGGCAGAACTCGAGGAAGACGTCAGGATCAAGGTTCATAACTTTCTTGCATTCTTCAAATATTCAAATATTTCCTTTTTTAATTTGTAGTATTTATTAATTTTCTAAGATGGCTTCAGAGAAATAGAAAGTGAATACAAGGCAGAAGTTTTGATGGATGGTCTTATTCCAGGATTTTATTCCCAGTCCCCAACTAAAATTGGCCCGAGGACAGGTGACCTGACTGCCTCTACGCAAGTCAGTCCGGAAAACGGGAGTTTGCTTGATTCAAATAGTTTTTCGCACTTTCGATCTCGCTAATTTCTTGCTTCTTCCGTGGGCCGGAGAGATCGCAAGCGAAGGCGACGTCTCGCCCAGGTGCGAGAGAGAGGGAGGCCCGTTCCCCGGAGGGAGGCCCATCCTGGAGGGAGGCTCACACCCGAAGGATTCCAACTGTTGCACCGACGACGGATGTGGCAAGGATGAGAGAAATTAATCAAGAAGGGGGGAAGGGGGAGGGTTTTAGCGAAGAGGTCGCAGCGGGGGTGTCCGGACCATTACCATGTTTCAACAAGAAAGAGGAGTCGACCGATGCACATGCACGGGGGGTCCGGGAGGGGGGAGGGGATAGGGGGGCAGGAGGGGCGGGAGGGGCTCTTCCGAGTCCTCTCGGTCTCGTCTTGATAAATGAGTTTCAATTCGGCGCTTCCCTTCGTCTCTGTTGGCATTCAAGGGAAATTGTTTCGTCGCTTAGCCCATGCTTCCGTCCGTCCTCGCAGAGGTGATTGCTTTAATTAGTCCGGATTGAAACAAAGGCGTGTCGCGACGTCACGCGGCGATGGGCAAGTGACACCCACTGACGTCACCATAAAGAAACTCATTTACGTCCCACCGTCCCGTCTTTTGTCGGTTAACTCCGAGGCATTCGATCGCCTTTCGATCCGATGGGGGACAAAACACCCTCGCTTTCGTTCGAGGGAATTAATTGAGGGTTCCGGTGGTTCCCTTATACGGCTCGACGTAGACACCAGGGCGGGCCGACCTTCACGTGTCGCCTTTGTCGTCGCCTCGGCGACCGGGCGTGTGTCGGTCGGAGGCAGCTCGCATCGATCTCGCTCTCGTGAAAGCGACACAGAAGGAACAACAATGTCGTTCTCTCGTAAGCAGCGTCGTTAATGTCTCGCGAGGAAAGACGAGACGAGGAAGGGTTCCTTGAAAAATCTCGCCATGCCGATGACACTTGGCGAGAGACGGAGAAAAGACGCTGCCAACGCACAAAGACAAAAGAGTCAGCCAACTATTCGCAGATCCGCCATCGTCGATGCCTTCTCGTATCTTTAGTTCCAGAAGCTGTCACCGAGACCATCGACAGACGCGCCCTCGACGACCTACCCGACCTGGTTACGACAAATTTCGAGCCGAAACGCCACTTTCTAGTCGGACGTGCGAATGAAATTGTGGGAATTTTCGCGGTAGTAATCAAGGGCCTGTCTGTTGCAGCCGGAATACGTGGGAAGAAGAAGAACGAGAGAGAAGCAGGAGAGGCAGAAGATGAAGATGATTAGACTGATTCCCAAAGCCAGGTCCACATCACGGGAGATGGATGGGAACTAAATGAGATTTTGATCACGCCGCATCCAACTTCTCGTTTGGAATGGAAGGAAGGAGGAGAAGGAAGACAAGCAGAGGATGGAGGAGAGGGAAGACGGAGGATGAAGGAGATGGAAGACAGGATGGAGGGGATGGAAGTTCTAGGCAGGTATAGAGGGAAGACGGGCGGGAGACCTCCCTCGGACAACCATCATCTCAGGGGTGGGTCCGAGGTGCGAAGAATTCCGCCTGCCCTCTAATCTAGCCACACGGAGATGTCTTCATAATGATGGGCCCCGTACCACCTTCCCCACACACACAGGCTCGCTATATGCACGCCTTATAATATGCCTGTCATGTCCACGTTAAGGATTCCCCCCGTTTGGTTGGAGTCTTAAAATTGGCGTTCGGCGTCCCCTCGCCTCTCCAGGTCCGTACCGGTCGACCCCGTCCTTCGTCCGGTCGCGTCCGAGCGGGTCCCGATGATGCGAAGGACGTAAGCGATCCGTTCGAGTCGGTGGACTGGAACTCCTCCGAGTTTCCTTTTCAATGTCTTGTTCAGTCGCCCGTGATTAGATGGTTCATGAGTCACGTGAGGCTCAAATGACGTCGTAATGGAAGCCTCAGATGTCATGATAGTAATTTCCCTTTCCTTTTTTCCTCGGCCTTTCTGATGATCAGGTCAGGAATTATGGGAGGTGAGGCTGCTCACGCGGTCCCTCGTCTTTTTTAAAGCCCGAACCCCAACCGAGTGGGAACCCTCGGAACCCTCGGAGGGCTCGGAACTCTCCGTGGGGATGGAGATGACCGAAACCAGGAAGAGATTCCCTTTCTCCCGTCGGTGATTGATGTCGCGAGCAATCTCAATTAAATTATCGGGTAATTATCTCGCGGCGGCGCTGCTTCATCTTCAAAGGGGTGTCATGCCCGGCTGTTTATTACTTCATCGGAATAGTCCCATTGTTATCCTCCCCGCCCGGTGCATCTATTATCTTCATTCATCTCTTCATTGCCCATACGAAATTGAGATAACGCGGATCCATGCACGCTCCGGCCTGCCTGCAGGATAGACCCAGATTCCCGATTTCGTGTCCCGAGCCTCGGAGTGACCGACTTTCTTTCCGCCGTGCGATCGTCGAACGAAGAAACCCCGTTCATAAATTTCTTTTTTAACAGCCCGTTACAGAGAAGAGCCGAAAGGCGATCTGCCAAGAACGAGGTGAAGCGTCGCTTCACGGCGAAATTCTGCATGCGTTACGGGCCTCGTGGGACGAACTAACGGCACGTCGGACGGAAGAAACCTCTTTGTGGTCGTTACCGAGTGGCCAATGAATAGACCTGTCCCCGATGGGAAATCTGGGTAAGAAGGCGAAGAAGAATCCGTTGCTCGAGGCGGACATACGCCTGTCCATCACGTCCCGATCTGAAGGCGAAACGCCTTCTCCATCCCCCCCCCACCTCCTCCATCCAAACCTCCTTCTAACCTCCACTTCCTCCATCCCAACCAAACCTCCACCGCTCCGTATCACGCCAGATGAAACTCGGGAGAACTGGGACGTAGCGGCGTCTTGGGGTCTGGATGGCTCGGCCGCGGTCGGCGTCCCTCAGTCTCCAGTCGAATCCTCTTCGAATCGCGGGCAATTAGTGTGCCGCTCCGCTCGCGTTCTCAGGATCGTGTGACCGATTTCGGAACATGGGGAATTTTGCGTTTTTTCGTCTGGTGAGGGTTCCCACGAGGGGAATTCGCGTCCCTCTGATTCTCCGACTCAGTCCTTGTACTTGGTACGGGGCGGGAAAATCTCATGCTTTGTGAGGGGGACGACCTCATCGATGCTCATCTCTGACGTAATTACCACCTCTTCATTTTAATTACCAGTTAATTAGAGTCGTGACGTTAACAAAGGAGTCATATTCCCCACGGATGATGAGTTGGAGCAAATTTTAATTACGCACGCCATTACATCTGGCTACGATATCCTATGCAAGACTGCGTCCTCAATTTGCAAAATTGCCAATCGAGGTGATTCTCACTGAAGCAGAGTAGGCTATGTATCCGTGCAAGCCTGCTGCAAATTCACTAGAAATCATCAGCTTCCCGGAAACAAATTTTTTCCTTGAAGCATACGAGGGCCAGCTGAAAAGCTCCCGGCCTAAGTGGGAAGAAGAAAGTTTAGAGCAATCAAATTCAGCACTTCTCAACACAGTCCCCTTTGAACTTGTATGCATATATTCCACTGGCGGTAAAAAGCCATTATCCCATTCCTGTAGAACGATAGCTTGTTGCACCAGTCCCTCACAGCATCCGCAACCTGTCCATCATCATTAATTTTTTTTTGTCGTGAAGATGCTTCTTCACCTGAGGCATGAGGTGAAAGCCAGAAGGGGCTAAATCTGGCGAGTAATGTGGGCGGATAAGGTGGGGTTGGTAAGGTGGGTGGACAAGCACTCGAAAGCCACAGTCTTCGAAGGCATTGCGACACGTGACGCGTGTGCGGTGACATTGTTCATAGATACGTGATAGAAACAAAATGAGTGGGAAAATTAAAAAAGTAGTATATCGATGAAACTTGGTAACCGACTCGACAATAAATAGTTTTACACCCAGACATTGTTGGGGCTATATAGTGAACGTCCCATTCCCGGTTACGTCGAGAACTTTTCAGCCGGCCCTCGTATGCTTCGCCTATGAAAGCCGGAACTATAGCATTAAGAATAGGAAGTTTAGTATACAAATAAAAAATGGAGTTTCCTTTCCTGGTCCGGTGACAGCCGATGAAAAAGAGCAGGACCGGTGACAGGTCTCCCCTTTCCCCCATTGTTTTCCATCAATGGAACCCCCCAGTATCGATTATGCAGTTCTAATTGCAGGAGAGTCGATGGGACATCCATTACTTCTTTAATGGTCCCTTTCCTTGATGTACCTAATGAGGTATCAGGTACAGGCAAATGCGCGTGTCGCCCGGGAGTCTCAATAATGACGCCGCAATCATTTTTCATCCCGGAGTCCGTCGATCAAATAAAGGAGAAAAAAAAAAGGACCATAACCAAACCCTCGATCCTTTCTTCCCTTTTTTTTTTCCTCTTTAGATTTTTTTTCCCATTATAAAGCAGTTTCCTTTCTCCCATCTTCTCCTCCCACTTACCACATCCTCAATCGATACCTTATAGCAGATAATGACGAACCACACTGCTTTTTTTTTCCCATTCAGTACAAATGTTAAACTCCATGGCTTCAACTTATATGAAACTCAACTCGCCATGTTCGGATCCCTTCCTGGGGCAAAAGGATTATTGACGCTCCTCGATTCATTCATTCTAAATCATTCAAGACAAATCTGCACCTTTCTTTGTCTGTTTATTCCTGTATGCTTAATATTGTCTCATATAAGGTTATATTATTATATGTAAGCTTATTCTTATCAGGTTGCTTCGTTTACCCCCTGAAATCCGCCATCGAACTGATTTTTGAGTGGGTACGAAAAGAAATTAATGTCAAACTTCCCCAAAGAATCCCTCGAGAAAAGTAATTTCAATTTCAAATTTACAACGTTTTCTCCCGCGTGGTACAGAGCTGTATATATTAAAATATGAAAGCGCAAATAGTGAGTGAGACCCAAAAACGTTGAGTGACATCAGGGAATGCTACTTGGAGAAAATGAAACTCTCGTACTGGGAGAAAATTGAAAAAAAAAATTCCCGAATCCATGCTCGGTTTCATTATGAATTCTTCGAGACCAACCGAAACATCATGATAAATTTTACCGTTCTATCTAGAAAATTCCAGAACTAAGAAATCAAGAGGAAAAAACTTTTTTTTTTCAAAAATCATCCGTCCAGCAAAAACACGAACAACCATGCATTGCAGCAAAAATCACATTGCAAATCTACGTTGCCGAATGCAGTGAGTAGTTGCAAAAACATGGAGGGAGCTCGGATGCACAATAGCTGCACTGTTAGTTCTCCGTCCAATCGCGGACGAGGAAGGAGTTAGGTCGATACGAGCTTTTTCCTAATTATCGTATCAATTATACCTAATTATCCGTGATAATTAGCATTCCCTTCCCATCTTTGATTTATACGGTGCCATTTTTCAGGGCTCGAAGTGTCGCAAATTGTCATCTTGCATGTATTCGGTAATTAGGGTTGGCCGTGGCTTTCCGCCTCTAATTACTCGGCTCGGCGGCCATGTTGGAGACGAGTGATTAATTGCAGGTGAAATTATCTCCTCGAGAGGAGCCAACTCGGTCGGGAGCGGGTGGACCTCGCGGGCGACCTCGTTCCGCCGTCGTTCCCGACGTTCCTCGCCTCGTTATCCCGTCCTGTTATGCCTCTGCTCGGCGGAGAGGAACGGCCTTCCGTCGCTAACGAGGAAACAATAGATTCTCTCGGGACGAGCCGTTCCCGCGTCTGCCGTGCAAATCCTGCCGTGCAAATCCGGAGACGCGTGACTGCGGCTGGAGGGCCCGAGGCGACCCTCGTTGTGGGCCTCGCGACCCTCCGAGTGACGACGTTTCTGCGTATATGAGGACTAAGCGTGATTTTTTTTTCCGGGTCTGAAGTTGCAGGTGCCACGCAACAAAGCATATTCCAGACTCCACGGCCGGCCCCGTCAATCGCTAAGACCCACTAAGGGCGTCACCCTAAGCCTCCTCAACGATGGGGAGATACTTAGAAAATAAATCTGTCGACTCCGCAGGAAAAAAACGGTCTGAGGAGGCTCGAAGGAGTTGCGCCTCCCCCGACACATGGCAAGGCAACGAGGGGAGCGTGTCTTGTTTTCATTAGGTGCGGGATATATGAGTGAGGCCGAGGAGGTCATTCGAAGAGAGGGGAAGGGATTCTCGAGGGGGCAGTTAAGAGCGGGTCCCCGGGGAGCACCAGGCACGACCTATGGCACAAGGTGAAGACAGATGCGGACACGCGACTGCTCGCTAATGAGAACGCTCATTGACAGATCCACAGACGGAGACATAAAACCTCGACAACTGGTGGGAGGAAGAGGAGGAGAGACGCTCCCTTCAGCCTCAGCTTGAGTTTGCGATCCGGAAGTAGCGAAGACAATTGTTACCATCGACAATGACATGCATGTAATGTTGTTAAGTTCGAGAATATTTGATGAGAGGTGGGACGAAAGAGGCTGCAGTGAGGAGCGAACCCTCTGCAGATGCTTCCCTCTAGTAGTATTGGTTGAGGAGGAAACCCCATATTTCTATGACGACGCAGGAGATTGCGAAGATAGCGATCGGCGATATGTTCTTTATGGTTTTCGGCCATCGTTACGATCGCTCTGATGATCCTGACGAGCTTTACGACTGAATTCATTCCGAATTTCGTGATGTGAGCGAACATAATTGGGTTATCCCATCTACTCACAAGTGCTTCACCCGTGATTCGCCGCCAGCAAAATTTCACCGGACGGGGCCGAGGCTCCAGCTCGACGACCGTCGCTGGACGGATGCGGGGGACGCACGTCGGCGAGAGTGCAGCGGGGGGAGGCGGAGGTTGAGTCAGAGGAGCCAAAAGCTGTCATCGGAAGCTGTCTCACTCATTTGTCCCTTTCCTTCCTCTCTTCCTCGTGGCGAAGTGCCTCCGAGTCTCCTTTCCTCGTCTTCGCCCGTATTCTCTCCATCTCTCTTGCGCTGCGAGGTGCATGGACTCGGCAAGTGCAGAACGGTCCCTTTCTGGTGGAATTTGCCACCGCTCGTAACTCGCGTTCACGTGAACCCGTGAACTCCAAAATCAGTACTCTGAAGAAAAAAAATTTTTTTTATCTGTAAAAAAAAAACTAAAAAAGAAGACCTCTGGCAATAGTCTTCGAGTCAAAAAAAAGTTTAATCCATCATCGTCTAGTACTTTCGATGATCTGAAATGGGGATCTCTTTCCTTAGCCACCGAACAAAAACTACAGAAAATATTTTCATATAGGAGAGATACTAGTGGACTTGTTCAAATCCCAAGGTGTACAATTTGGTGCCTCAAGTACTGATTAAAGCACTAAAAATGCTGAAACGTAACTACAGAGCAACCAACCGAGAGGGAAAAAAAAAATGATTTCCAGCAAACGAGCCATGATTGAACCCCTCTCGGAGATATTCTGTGCTTTTTTAAGTCTCATGTGCTGAAGTAGAAGACATGATGGGGAGAACTCGCCGATAAAGCACTAAGAGCTTTTTATTAGCTATGGTGACATGTGTGGCAAGCCGAAATGGCAGTTTGTCACGCATGAAACTGACAAGCGAGCTCACAAAAAAAAAACGAAACTAGGAAGCCAAGACCCCGACAGATCAAGAATAGAGTGGGGTTACTTGGCTAAAAAGGAAAGGGAAAAAAAAAAGACTTTCGGCGGCGGGAATCACTCGCGAAGACATAAAACGCCTCGGCCTCTAGATTCGCGCATTATTTTAAACAGTGGAAGTGGCGCATTTGCATGAGGCATTCAAAAGCAGACTGTGGCACCGCGGAGACATTATCCTCTCCTTGCTCAGGATTGCAGGCACGTAGTGAGCAGCCATTTTGAAAAGGTGAGGTAAGATTTGCTTCTTCGGTGTGCCACATGACTTTTCCACTTCTTAAATTATTATGGGATGATATCCGCAGTTTATGTCTTCCCGAACGATTCTTAGGTTTCTCATGTTTCCAGACTCATAGGGTCTTCGTCCCACACGCTTCTTACTCTGTTTAGCGCGTAAGGGTTTTGGCCTACTTTTCTTTCTTGAAGGCCGTGTCTATGTTAGCCCCGATCCCCATCGGAGGGAAATGATTTGTTGCTCGACCCACAGCTCATTTCACGCCTGTCAAAACGTAATGCTTCATTACGTAAACA
The DNA here is from genome assembly GCA_905338385.1 of Darwinula stevensoni. Classification (NCBI taxonomy): domain Eukaryota; kingdom Metazoa; phylum Arthropoda; class Ostracoda; order Podocopida; family Darwinulidae; genus Darwinula; species Darwinula stevensoni. Next base: position 3,708 of record CAJPEV010003533.1, on the reverse strand, counting down.
TCAGAGACGATCCTCGCAATAACCTGGAACAGGGAATGAAGCCATCCGCAATGATCCCCCCCGCGAGGAATGATGAGACGAGGGCACGCACAAGCGGGACCCTCCGTCCTTCCTCGAGTCATGCCGGAGCCCTTCATTCGACTTGAGTCATGCCGGAGCCCTTCATTCATCACCGGCCGTCCCCGTTCTCTCCTCCCCGTCTGGAGTCCGCCGAGACCAGCCAGAAGTTCATCGGTTTCTACGAGACTCGGCCCCGCCTCCCCGTCCCCCCCCTAAACCCTCGACCCGACACTGCGGGGGTGTCCCCGGCCTTCGACAGAGACATCGAGGGAGACACTGCTCGCAAAGGCCCCGCTCCCCGACCCGAATGGGCACCGCAAGTCAACCAGACTGAATTACGAGTCTCAAACGAGGGTGAGAATCACACGGAGCGGGGGGGACTCGTCGCACCCCTGCACGCCTCCGTCCTCTCGATGGATGGGCACGGATCGGATCCGAAACGAAACGGGGCCTTTTACAGCATGATTAACACCCCATTCAACGCGAGGAAGGCACAAGCGCAGACACATGGTATTTATGAGACCAGACCCCTGTGTAACACAATAGCCTCTTAATAGAGTTGTGGCTGACAGCCTTATTCATCAGATGTCAACGATTACTATAGATGTCGCGTCCGTCATGGTCATCAGTCCACCAATGAGGGTCCATTAATGGCGGCGTCGAGTTCTTTCGGCGTCACTTCATCAAGCGGATCTCGCATGACAGGCGTGTCGGGCAGGAAAAGGGGGAGGGAGGGTTTTCAAACGCGACCATAGACACACGCTCGCACGGATCGGCCGTAATGCATTCCTCGTCGCATGCAATGCACTCCTGATGGAGTCATGGGGATCGCCTCCTCCCTCCCCAGCCACGCCTGCGAGTCTAGCGCTGAGACTGGGATTCTTGGCCTGACGACAGTGTTGTCCTCGGGTGTCGTGCCGTTTCTCCGCTGACGACGTTGCTTCTTCGACGCACCCGGGGATCGATTGTCGTGACGTCTGGTTTTTTTCCGGTCTGAGAATCACCAGGAGAACTATTTTTTTCCCGCGCCGGATGGCTATTGAGACCGGATGATTAATCTTCGAAAGTTTGACAACCCTGTTTTAGAGTGGACGCGAACCTGACGGACTAGAAAGCGGGGGGAATTCGCGCAACAGTTGCAGGAAGCCCCGTCACCTCGAAGAAAAGGCTCTCTTGTCTCGCTCTTGGCCTCAGTCTCCAGTGATTCAAAAAGAAAACAAAGACGCGATTTCGCTTTCCCACTTTTTAACGTTCAAAGTGGCCATCGTCGAAACCATTGGAGGTTCTCCATCAGATCCTGCAACGATGAAAGTAAAATATATTTCGTGGAAAATCCACGACACTGAGGAATTCCTGCAGAACATGAAATATGATTGTTGCTATTAGATTGTTATTAGGTTATTACATGCATTGTTATTAGATGCATACGAGGTGCCTTAGGAATTACTTTCAATATTTGCGACAGTCCCAGAGGGATCGCCAGTACCTGGACCGAAGTAGTGGACCGAAATACTGGACCGGAAGCACTGGATCGAAGTACCACACAGCTTCAAACACCAACTGGAAGTCCAGTTGTCGACAGTATTTTATTTGAGTACGTCTCTGATGCAACAGCATCTATCACTGTCCTTGCAACGATGAAATGCTATCTTGTGCAACGGGTGTTCATTCCTCATTCCGGAACCGACGTCATGCCTGCACGATTAAGATGCGCGAAGCTCGCGACATTTTTCTTTTCCCTCGTCAGAGGTTGCCACGAGTCGCGAGATTCAAGTGACGATTCTCAGATGATTGTTATAATGTGCGGCTCGTATCGATGGCTCGGGGTTGCATTATGCATTGTTTTTACGAGGGCCAGTCAACTGGAAGCAGCAAAACTCGCACTAAGTACCTCACGAATAACGCATGTTAATGACATTGTGCGTAAATCTCAGGTACACTGGAGCAGCGATGAAAATGCAATTGGCATCACTGCTTGCGGAAGATTGCATGGCAAAGATGGCCACCGCCATCGAAGCGGCGTCCGAGGAACATCAGAGGGCTGTGGATGCAGTTTTTGTGCGCAAAAGAGCGAGTTCGCTCGGGTGAATGCTCGTCCCAGAGAAGAGTACGCGAACGGTGCAAAACTTCACGTCGAGGAGAGGAAAAGGCCGAGCCGTCGTCGCAGGCGGACGAGGCGATTAATGCGAACAGACTTTTGTTCCTTGATGCCGTGACCGCAGAAGTCCACGGTGGTCGCGGGTCTGCGCTCGCGTTCGGTCGTGATCGCTTCCGGTGCCGTTCGGTGCGTGCCAGATGGATGCCGGAGTGCCCGAAGTACGTTAGCGTTTGTCTCACACTTCTTCAGCTCTACCGGCCTGAAGGGGAATCGCGGCAAGGGATGAAGCCCGGTGTCATTTTGAGGCCTAGTCAAAACGTGCCCGCATGCAGCGGAGGCATTCTCAATCTCCCCCACTGAAAAAAAATCCTTTGCAACGAGGAAAGACTTGGTGACTCTGTTCTTCGACTGTCGTGGACCACTCCTCCTGGATCATCTGCCCCCCCTCCCCCCCACATCAACTCAGAGCGATACTCCCACACGTGTCACAATAAACTTCATCACGCCATCAAAAGAAAAAGGACTGGACTGTCGACGGAGGACGTGATCTTCCTCCTCGACAACCTCCACCTCCACCTCTCTTGGGAGGTCCTTCCCTATCCTCCATGCAAGGCCCTCGTCGTGCGACTTCCGCGCATTCGGCCCCGTTCGGCCGGACCGCTTCGAGAGATTCGTGTGCCATCAGATGCCTGCGTCGTTTCGCGACCGTGCCGTAAAAATTCTGGTCGAGCGGCGGGACGAGCGTCTCGATGCCACCGGCGAGTGCTCTTTAACAAACGCTGCATGCATCAATAAATGTATTAAAAGATGCATTAATGAATGCATGGCTAATGTAAATTCCTTCCTGCTTTCACTCGAATGGCCCGAACATGCGGTATCATTCGCTCGGATTCCGTGCAACCACAAAACAGCGAATACATGCGGAATCCGCCCCAACGCACTCGTACTTGCCTCGCACCCGTTGAATGCATGCAAACGCACCTGAACTCCGCTTATGACGCACGTGGCACGCAGCCGAACCTCGGCAGACTGCCTCATGCTGCGTTTGCGACGAGACGCCTCGCGTTCTCTAAGGCCGGCGTGGTCGAAATTTGCAATTCGCTTCGACCGGTCGGGTCGGTGCAAACGCAATGTCCGTTTCCCCAGCATGATTGCATCCGGTTAGGTTGCCGATATCCGGCTGTGCTCTCGTGCCGTTCGCCGAGTGGTTTGCGGGGCGGGGTCGGTGCGCCTCGCGTCGCTGGCTCCGATCCATTTTTTTTTTAATCGCTTGGTTTCCCTTCTTTGGGTAAGAAACTTTGTCTCGTTTTTCACTTTCCGCGAGTGAAACTTGGCATGCAGACGCGGCTTTTGAGAAGGATGGACGTCGAACAACTTTTTTTTCCCCCGCAAGTTTGAGATTACCCCAACTCGGGTGAAAAGGGGTCCTTCCCCAGCTTAATATTTCCAGCTCTGCAAGCCTGCACTTGCCTTGGCATCAAAAGTTTCACGTTGAAGAACGTCCAAAAGGTAACACTAGCCATGACATCGACGTTGCAGATTGTTCCTGT
>CAJPEV010003532.1:0-30006 GCA_905338385.1 Darwinula stevensoni | reverse complement strand
AGCATCTCGGGGATTCCCATTTTGTAGATCAGACCGTGTATGTTCCACCCCAGGCATCTGAACATTTCAGTGTCCATGGAGTTTGCTGGATGGACTGCCTCTATCTATGTATCACAAGGGGCAGTAAGTTTCTGAAGCTTCTTGGTGCGGGTTTTACGGGATACAATCACTGTTGCTGAGGGTTCTTCAACCAGGACCTGGTCTGTGGGTGCTGAGGGTATGATGCTTTGGTGCTCCGTTGGAGAATTGAGAGTAGGCACTGGGTCTTCCTGAGTGGTTCCCATTATTTTGCTCACTGTAGCAGACTTCCTCCCAATGAGAGGTACTTGGATGACTAGAGGGTGGCCATCGAGCGAAATGGGGGCACTTTGGCTAATGTCGAATTGATAAACCACCCCATCCACCACTAGCTTATCCTTACGCAGAAAGGCAGAACTCCCCACTTCAATAGCACTCTTTAGATATGGAATGAGTTTTTGCCTGGCCTGGCGAACAGCCGGTGAGAAGTCCTGAGAAAGACGCACTTCACTTGAGGTAGTGAGGTGAGCCATGGACATGAAGTCCCGTTTCCACTTCATTGAAGAAAAGGATAGTATCACAGGGCCAGGTTTCCTCTTAGTTCTCAGCCTACGAACTGACACAAGGCCGATAGCTTCAGGTGTGGTCCTCTTGCTTTCTTCTCTGGATCCAGTCTGGGTATTGCTCAATCCAGCAGGTGGGGGAGATGATCCATGAGCAAATTACCTCTTGTAACTTGACAGTAGATTCCTCTGGTCCTTCAGGTAGACCATGCACCAGGACGTTCTTGATTCTCTGTTTTCTAGATCATCTACCCTCATATGTAACTTCTCCAAGCTGAGCTGCTTAGGGACCGCTTAAGTTACCTAACCGGCAAAAAAATGGTTCATACCGTCCTGAGTCATTTTCCACTTTCGTCTCCCAACCAATTCTTCCTCTCCTAGCCGACAGTATCGCTACCCACAAGAAATCCACCCACTTCACCAGCCCATCGACGACGAAGGCGCATTTGGCACGAATCGTCACACGTGAGTAGTGCGAACTGGTACCAGCTGGCTACCCTCGTGGCATTTTCCAAATCATTCCAGGATCTTTTAATCTTGATCTTGATCCACACGCTGGCTGGCACACCAACTCAGAAGACCTAAATGGGTGGCTGCTGGATTTCGTGTGGACTGCATTCCTCGGCAGCCATGTTTGAACGGGAGGAATGTTTTGGTAATTAAATATATGGTAACTTGGGGGAAATATGGCCATTGAGGCTGTACTTCCCGTTCGCAATTTTTCCGCCAAACGGGCTACATTTTTGGCACGTGCTAAATTCGAAAATAGGATCGTGGAATAGTATCTGTATGCATTAATATAATATAGTATGCATTAATATAACATGCATGTATTATAATACGCATTAATATAATATCCATTAATATTTCCAACTTGAGTTGCTTGCAACCTCTCGATTCATGGCGCTGAACCTTGCGTGAACTCGAGCACATAATTGATGCAGGAACCAATTTTTTCAAAGTCATGCGAGTTTCTTCGCATGACCTGCAAATCATTGCATGAATGCAAATCATTCAGGCTTGACGTATGCAGCAAACCTGCTCAATAATTAATTTTTTTAAATTACACGTTGGATTAGGGTAGTTGCAAGTCGTAATTGACATTTCTTGATAGAATTACAAGCCGCCAATCGTTATGCCAAGTCTCGACCATGTTGCTTCATTATGAGAGTCTAATTTAATTAAATTATTAACTCTTCACACGGCAAGACAACCGGATGAAAGAGTAAATGTCGGCTCTCATCACCGTCTTAAGACGTTGCGTACCAGACGTTTTACCCCGCCGACCTAAGCCTCAGTTACCTTAGTCTAAAGGCCATTCGACCATATGCAAACGGACTCAAAAACGGATTTTGAAATTGTGAAAGTCCCCTTGGTAACGTGAGAACGGGAAAATAAAGTCCATCCAACCCCATCAGAAGACGTTCTGGTAGGTATCTTAACACCCTTCCGCCTAGCGGAACTTTAAGACACTCTCTGTGTGTTCTAGATCTCCTATGCGGATAAAATCTTGCGTCTTCCAATAGGGTTCTCAATAGGAATATGAGCTTGTTTATGGCCTGGACTCCATGAATATTTCTTGAATATGTGGATAACAAATGATGAAGTGTTCGTGTTTATTCATCCCTATAATGAGACTAGGCGAGACATATGGCAAGGTACTAAACAATCCTGCGAATGACGATTCCAGGGAAAGAGGGAAGGGAACTTTTGTGTACTGTGCAAAAAGCGAGACCCTTACCTCCATCTAGTGGCCGGATGAAGAACTTCAAGGTGTTCACTTCAATATGAGCGATGAGGGAGCATCTGGTGAGTAATAAGAGAGCAAATTCGAAAAGCTCACGGTGTGCTCACTTTTTACTCCCCAAACGCTCGGAATTTTCTAAGAGTGTATATACCTGTCTGTGACTGACGAGGAAGCCGAAGGGGGGGGGGGGTTCTGAGGGATCTCCTCCCCTTTCCCCATGCCACTGTCACTTATTAAAACGTAAATCAAACTCATGAGTAAAGAATGTGAATGAATGCACAGCTCTCTGCCGGGATTTTGCCCTGGGGGTTGCTTCTGCAGCATTTCTGTTTCTTTTAATGCGGAAAGGCCGTCGAGAGAAAGATGAGTTGAAGTCATACTCCAAGCCCATACCGAACACCCAGCAAAAGCTGGGAGCTATTGCTACCAGATAATAATCTGTGGATCGTTTCTTCGTTTTGAAGGGCAACCCCATTCGCTGAGTCGTGGGACTATTGAGTCCACTTCTAATCGAGACGCTTCTCCGATTGCATGCGAAGTGATTAAGGGGGGAGGGGGGTTGGAGGAACAAACTAAAATCGAACGTTTTCCGGTCGAAACCGAAAGAAGGAGGGATGGAGACGTGAGCGCTGTGCAACTTGCGCCGCGCTCGTCACTTTCGAGTCGCTCGCGTGACTCGACGAGGATTTCGGTTCAGTTTTGTAGCGAAAAGAAGTTGTCGAGCCTCTGTGCCGTCAGGTACATTATGCACAGCATTGACAGAATTGCTCGTTTTTCTGTTACCGCTTACCGTTACCGTTATCTGGGTACTTGGCGAGGTGTGCAATGATGGCGTCCTGGGGAGAAGATTTGGTAAGTGCTGCGGGTTTAACTCGTTTCTGTGCCGTGGCATCTTCCAATGCTTCATAGCCTTACCTTACCTTGGTTTCTTCTCCAATAGGTGACGAATTTCCAAATCCATGTTAGTTGTGGAAAGAATTGAAGAACGGCAGTTTTTTTTTTTTTTTTACCAACTCAGACGGCTGAGAGGTACCAAAAGTCACAGTCTTTGGCTCTCTTCCTTGTAATTTTCCGCATGAGGCATTTCTAGTTGCTCTAATAGTCTTAAAATAGCAATGTTTTAGTCATTGAAGTGACAGACGGCAGATCGTTTTGTAGCCCACAAATTCATCTGTTTCTCCCTATACATATTTTTATATTAAAATACGCTTGGGCGTTTCATGATGGGTGTGGCCTCAAAAGCTTTCGCCCCTCAAAGACAATGGTTATCCCATCAGTCTACCAACCTTCACCTCTACTGATGATTATGTGCAATGGGGTTGAGTCGCGCTGGCGGGCATTTATGTATGATGCAATGAGGATTACCTTGAGATTAGGAAAATTTCCTAGAAAATCTCCAGATGTATTATTCTCACGGAATCGAGGCTTGGCTTGTTCATATGGAAGATGATAAGAATAAATATAACCTACTAGCGAGTTTGTTTGCCCGAAGGCAAACAAACCGCTCTGCGATCTAAGGCATTGTTTTCGATGCTCACCCCTACTAATGCGGTCAAACTCCTTTGTTCATGGGTTCAATTCTCGCTTCTTTAAGTAAAGGTGTTAAAGAACATATCATTAATGACGCCATGTCATTTGTAGCATAAGGATCACCAATTAACAATTGTAAGTGTGCCGTTTAGTGTTCCATTGCTGTATTCAATTCATTAATGACGCCATGTCATTTGTAGCATAAGGATCACCAATTAACAATTGTAAGTGTGCCGTTTAGTGTTGCATTGGTGTATTCAATTCCTGTCTATGGTCGAGGCACTCTTAATAGCATATCAATCTCCAAAAAAGTAGGAGTAATAGCAGCCAAATGAACCACATAAGCCACTAGGGAGTTTTAACGCTAAGATGGTTAATATTAAAGATCGTCGTAGGCCTGAGCAATCGTCCAAGGGTTGGATATAAGCCTGCTGAATCATTCCCATCAGGGCAAGTACCGCCAATTTCGAACTGTATATGTAGTATGCAAGCCAACAGCTACTTATTCTCCATCCCGTTTCCTTTGAGGAGTGTGCATGAGAGTAGTATTGGATTTAGCATCCATCTATGGGGTAGGCCTCGGCCTGCGAAATTTGTCCCCAGGGCGTGTACACCCCCCTTCCTCCCTCCGAAGTCTGAATTCCTCTAGAGTGAATAACGTAGCAATAACACACACTTCCTTCAATGACTGAGGAGGAAAGAGCGTGTTCATGAGAATGGCGTAAGCCTACACCTCCATCTGGGGGGGGGGGCTAGGCAGCAGACACATAAGCTCATTAATTCTGAGTTTCAAGCCGATAATTCCAATTCGACTGTAGGGAACTTTATCGATAATTTTATTTTCTGGCGAAAGGACTCTATGGCAGTCCCTTTCTCAAACTCTTCTAAAGTTTCCATACAGTTGTCTATGAAAAAACCGTATAAACCGTATATGCAGCCCGTAGCAATACCTTCCCGTTTTGTTGAAATGTGAGCATCGCCCTAAACGTCTTTAAGTGGATTAGACATAGCCACCTTATATCGAAATGTCAATGGAACATCATCTACTGTTTCCCTGCAAGAAAAATAAATAGAACCCATTCATATCTGCAAGCGTACCAGTACGCGTGCACCAACTCGTGCCCTTCTCTCCACCAATGACCCAACGTCATAGCTGGAACGCCTAGCGCGTCAGGCTCAGATAAAAGGATGCTCGGTAAGATGGGCCGAGAAGTTCCTCGATGCGAATGGGACGGGCAAGATTCGAGCAGGCCTCTGCGTCTGTCCAAGGGTTACCTATAGGCCTGCTAATTCAATCACCTCACGCCACGTGCCTTCTATGTCAAACTTCATCCAAGGTGTGGAATGATACAGCTATTTATTTTCTCTCCTGCTTCCATGAAGGAAGAAATTATATTTATATGAGAGTACTATTAGCCTAAGCATCCATCCATGGGTTGGGCCTAGGCCTGCGAAATCAGTCCCCCAACCGCCCCCACCCCACAAAACGTGCCCCAAGGGGATGGACCCCCAAAGTTGGGCATCGAAGTTAGACTCTGGAATCGAAAACCTATCAGCTATTCACGTTCCTTCTGTTTCGTTGAAGGCAAGGGGAGCCTGAGAATGGCTTATGCCTAAGCGTCCGTCTGAGGGTTAAACCTAGGCTTACAAAATGAGACCCCCTGGAATGAGCCCACACGGCACTTACCCCCAAATTTGGAATTTTTCTGGAGTCAGCAATCTAACAGCTATGTGTGTACCAAGTTTCAGCCTCTCATCATGTCTAGAACATGGTTAGAATTAGCGTCAGTCAGTCACCATCGTCTATATACTGTAGATTAGATATTAAGGAATGGCTTCGTATGGAGTTTGTTGTTCGAGTCGTCGGAGGGAAAATTCATCAGCTCGTGCTCGTGGTGCTCCTTTTCCTCCGAGATTTTTTTTTTCTTTCCTGTTGCGGTTCGTCTCCGATTAATTCTTTGTCGCGATTTTCTTCTCCAACATATTTTTCTTCGTGGCCGTGGATATTCGTCGGCAATTTAAAGTTATCCAGCTATTTAACATTTACGCCATTTTCTAAATGTAAAACATATATTTCCTGCGTTTTTGTCGCATTTCATCCATAGGTAATACTCCCTCTGTCCAGAAATGATTGTCCTGTTTCACTTTTTCTTAAAAATTAAGGCTGGCTTGGGGCATTAATAAATTCTGCTTGTGTAACAAAATAGTCTTCGGTGTCCTCTATAGCTCATATTGATATGAGCATTTGGACTCCTTTTAAGGTGCAGTTTTGGGAGCTGAAAAATTCTTATTTTTAAGAGTTTTTGAACCACCCCGATTAGTCCATAATGACATCAATGGAAATTCTCGCTTCGGCACCTTGTGGAGGAGAGTCACTACTGCACATTATATCCCCGTTGCCCGTGCCCTCGATTGATCAACCGCAGCAACCAACAGAAAACCTCATGGAGTCCGAATCCCTGGCGACCAAAAAAAACCTTCCCAATGACCAGCGGCGTGCGATATACGACTTTCTTTTGTCGCGTAGCAACGATGGAAACCTGAAGTATGGGTCGATAAAGGAAGCCTCGATCCGTTTCTCAGTTTCGACGCGTACAATCAGCCGGATTTGGGCACGTGGCTGCTGCTCCCTGGCTTCTGGAGCCGTTGCTGCTGATATTTCGTCGAAAATTGCGGGAAATTCTGGCTGGAAACCAAGACCCTTCGACTTGGACGCGGTAAAAAGGGTTCCGCTTCGAAACCGCAAGAATATCCAATCACTCGTGGCTGCCTTGTAAATTCCGAAGTCTACGGTCAGCGTGCAGATCAAAAAGGGCCTGATCAAGCAACACACGAGCCCTTTAAAACCGTTTCTGACCTCACATCGGAAAGGACAAACTTATGCATTTGGGCCGCCTACCGCTTAATTTGCCGTGCCCTATGGATGTTGTAAAATCTGTTCAAGAGTCCCTTTGAATAAACCCTTAACTCCCTTACAAGATCTTTATTGAGAAACAAATTCATTGGCTTCGCTTCACCGCATGCAAATGCAAGGTGAATACTATTGCCACAATGGAGGGACAAAGGTTACTTATGACATAGGGAAGTGTGTCCCTGTTGAGCCACCAAGAGAGTTCAGTTCTTTTATTGGGCCCATCAACAACTAACTAGAAAATCTATAGTCGCCAAGAGTCGTCAGTCGAAGTGTCTGCCAATCCATCAGGCGCGTTCTTCTTTAGTTAAGAGTCAAAAACCAGAAACAGGACAATCATTTCTGGGCAAATAAAAATGGGAAACAGGACAATCATTTCTGAACAGAGGGAGTAATAAATAAGCGTTCCCTTCGTTAAAGTTACCCGACCAGAAAAAAAAATGGCTCACACCGTCCCGATTCATTTCCCCAATCGTCTCCCAACCAATTCTTCCTCTCCTAGCCGGCAGTATCGCTTCCCACAAGAAATCCACCCACTTCATCGACGACACCCGCAGAGTTTTTTGTTTCACAAGGGGCATTTGGCACGGATCGTCACACGTGAGTAGTGCCAACCAGCTGGCTGCCTTCGTGACATTCTCCAAATCATTCCAGGATCTTTTAATCTTAATCTTGATCTTGATCCACAATCTATGAATGAAGAACTTGTGAAAAAAACACGAAAAATGAACCTATTTCTGTTGTGAACAATGCTGGGCGAAAAAAGATTCCGCCGAGACGACTTTGACGTCAGTGCCAGGCAAAAGTTCTTCCAAAGGGCTCACGCGAAGCCTCGTATCTGAAGAGCACCGCTTTCATCAGCTGTCTGGAGTTTCGTCAGTCGGGAGCGAGAGAACGCATACGATGCATTTCAAACCATGTAACAAGCGGCGTGATGGAAATAAATGTGGACGAACTTGGACTTCTTGATGGGCATTTAAATTTTAAACGCAGGTGCGCGTGGAAAAAGAACACGGCGCGTCCCAGAATGGACTGCACATAGCGGGATTCGCGTTCCGTCGCGTGATGGCAGCACGTGTCCCGCATGGTGAAATATCCTTTCTTTATTCGTGGCAGGGTTTGTCCTCGGCCGGAGCAGAGTATTACTGCAGTCCCCTTGGTAACGAGATCGGAATGGAAAAAATAAATGTTAAGACATTCCGATACGCATCTTAGTACCCTTCCGCCTAGCGTACGATCTAGAAAAGCACAGGCTCGTAGTCGTCAGTCGTCAGGTCGATCGGTTTCTCCCCTCGACTGGAATTTGTTTCTCACCAACGGCACAGGCATAAGCCTCGCGCGTCAGCCGAGCGTAATATTGCGCCCGACACGGTGTTACCACTTGCGCACCAGACATATCCCGTCGATCCGCTGCTCTGACCTGAGTCACCTTAGCCTTGAGTTCGATGCCTACAAGGATGTGTCTTTTTCGGCTACAGGCTAGGTAAAAGAACTCGCGAAAAAGGACCGAGAAACAGGTATCTCTGTGAGCGGTACGCAGCAAAGAGTTAAGTAGACCACAGTCATTCGTTGTGAATGGGTGAATCGGTTTTTTTTTTCAGAAAGGGTCAATTGAGTTTCCTCCTGTCAGGATCAGTTTTCGCTCGATCCGTTTCGGCATGCTCAGCCAATTTCTATCGTGACTTCTCCTAACGGGCCGCTCTGACCTAAGCTTTTCCAACCCTAAGCCTTGAGGCCATGCTCTTCTAAGCCTTAGGTCAGTCCGAAGGACATGGAAGGTTGGATCTGTTGGCTCGTGCATGTTAGTCACTGAGACTCATGGACGCGTTAAGCATCAGAAACGCGTCTACTGTCCCTATCTAACGTAGCGATTAGAACATATACGGCATCGTACATAAAAATGCGACCGTTCGACTGAATCACCACGAATCCTTCATGCGAATCTGACATGTGGGTTGTATCAATGGCGTAGGCGGAAAATCGGCAGGGGGGGGCAAGAGTTTGATGTACAGATGTTCCATCGTGAACTGTAGATCACATTTTGGCAGGCAGTATCTCGCTAAGACTGTCTTTATTGTTCTTTCTGCATCAGATAAAGAACTTGGAAATTTTCTTCGGCTTCTGCTTCTTAGATTTGGAAGAGCTTGCACACCGCAAATCTCCAGATACGGTCCCTTCAAGAATCATAATTTAAAAAAAAACTTTTGTAATTGATGATGCGAAAGAAATACCTCCAAAATTTGCAAAATGAACTCACTCCTGGCGATTGGAATGAATACTGAAACCACCGACGATGTAATAGCCAGGGTCGACGGAATAGTCCAAGGGTCGGTCGAAATCATGCAGGAAAGAAGTGACGTAGCAGTCTGTCCAGAAAACTCCTTCCAAGTAGCAGCATTTGAAGTCGAATCGGCGATCCTCGGCGGTGTTGGAATGCACGCTTGCGACTCCAGCGACGACGCCATTGCCGGGACACAAGTAAGAGATGGGTTCGTCGTATTGGTTGACGTAGCCGGACTGAGAGCACGCCGAGTATCCCGTTTCCACGGGACCGCAATCGAAACTCCAGATCCTGTCCTCGCGGCCATTATGATGTACGCTCTGCTCCAGACAGATGAAGTTGCGTGATGTGAGTGCAGGTACGCGCGTAATTAAGGAATTTGTTGGCATTTTCATTGTCACTGGGAAGCGGATGAGACTTTACCTGCACGCGGATGATGGCTTCGCCGAAGGGGCAAGCAAAATTGAAGGGCTCGTCGTAATCGTTGACCCATTTCTGTTCGGGTTCGGCAGACGCAACGGCTCCCAGAAACAAACACGCGATGACCATTGGCAATGCCATGACGAATTTTTATGCGTCTGTCTGAAAAATAGGTGGAGATGTGTCACCTGGGTTTACAGCTTTAAATGGGGCCCGAGGCTTTCTCTGCCTCAGTTTTCATTTCCACGTGCTCGTCTTGAAAATGCCTTAAGCAACAATTAATAGCCCCCCTCTTCAGAACAATTTCCAGGGCCGACTGAAGGGAAATCGCTAATCGCGACTTCCCTTCATTATTATTGAGCATGTCTTGGCGAAAACCCCAAGTCTCCAGAAGAATGCCTGAGGTCGTCATGCCTCACAAAACCGTGCTGATAAAAACTTCACTACAAACTCAGGAGATCTTCTTTCCCTAAATCGTCTTATTTTTTTTTACCATAATACGATGTACATGTTTTATTTGCTAAAAAAAAATGAACTCGTTACACAGCTGTTTTGTGTCTGGTATTTCTTGGTTACCTTGTAGTTTCCTTCACCAGGTAATGTTGTCCATACTGCAAGTACAGGGTGGTCCATAAGAAAATGTATCTGATTAATGACCAGACTTTTAAAATGCTTTGGCTTTTGGGAAGTCCATTTCAGCACCAATCAAATCCAGACATCAACAGGAACTAAAGAACAGCCAAAGTTCCCTTCCCCATAATAACAAACCTAGGTTAATGAATAAAAAATGTGCGGTCGAAAATCTTTTGGCAAACTAACTCACGGGCCAAAATGCACTATAGGTTCTTAACCTCTTTGTACCAACGGACCCCCCCCCCCTCGGGTTATGAGGAACTTTGCAACACCTGGATTTGCAATTATAAATGATGTTTTTTGGCGGCTACCTTCAATTATATATTTAATTTTCCATGGGCCCCAGGTTAAGAACCCCTACACTATAGCGAAGCGGATTCGCACACTTAAGTTGACCAGTACTCGAATATGCAGCACGTTTTGAGCTTCCCTTTACTGATGATTATGTGCAATGGGGTAGAGCCGTGCTGGCGGGCATAGAACCCCTACACTATAGCGAAGCGGATTCACACACTTAAGTTGACCAGTACTCGAATATGCAGCACGTTTTGAGCTTCCCTTTACTGATGATTATGTGCAATGGGGTAGAGCCGTGCTGGCGGGCATTTATATATGATACAGTGAGGATTACCTTGAGAGTAGGAAGATTTCCTGGAAAATCTCCAGATGTATTATTCTCACGGAATCGAGGCTTGGCTTGTATATATGGTAGATGATAAGAATAAACATAACCTATGAGAATATAATGTTTAGTAATTAACATCTACCATAGGGGCATCTTAGGAAAGCGGCACAATTTGCAGTCAGGTTCTGCAGTTGCCATTGCAACCGGAGTATTGTTGTCCTCGACTCAACTAGAGAAAAACTATGTTACACCATATCCTGGCATTTTTGTAGAATTTGAGCAAAGCAGGATAAAACCACAGAAAGGCCCTTCTATTTCAATATTGCCCAACTGGCCGGCCAGTTTCCGTTCTTGTGTCAGGACAGCAGATGCCACGTGCCTGCTGCCCCCCCCCCCCCCCCCCCCGCCCACACATCAATCACACACACATCAATCACACCTCCTTCTTTTTGCTTGATGGAAGGCTTTGCCCTTCCGCATCTTGAAATCAAATCCATAGAGGGAGTATCGAGTTTGCACTTGTCGAATGTTATTTTTGAGCCAAGTTCTAGGGTTCTCTGTTAAGGCTGTGGTTTTTTTTCCTTTCACCTCCATCCTGTATTGTCGAACCTGTTCATTCTCGAAAAGATTTAATTACTTAATAAAATCTTCCTCTAGGGTTGTGGGGTGCGCCAAAATGACTTCACCCTCTCCTTTTTGCATTATAATTCATTATGGTCCGAGTATGCTGGTTCCTGCCAGCCTCCAATCCTAAATTTAGATCTCCAAATATCAAGAGTTCTGTGCTAGGGAATATAGAACAAAAGGTGGCAATGTCTTCATGAAGGAGGTGAAAAAACTTGGCGGTCCATGACGGAGAATTCCTGGGAGGGTTGTACACTAAACACATAAATAGCTGCAAAGCGTTGTGGTTGAAAATACCCCACATAACCGGTGTAAGGCCAGAAGGTGAGTCTAGCAAATTAAAGGAATTGGCATATACATTCTTGACACCATACAGTAGTCCCAGTGAGGGTCTGCCAGGACCAGTTGCCTTCTTACCTTTCTGCGCCAGTATTTCGTAGCCTGAACAGACAAACTCCTCGTCTACCAGCCATGTCTCCATTTGACCAAAGATGTCATACCCCCTCAGGAAGTCCAGCATCTCGGGGATTCCCATTTTGTAGATCAGACCGTGTATGTTCCACCCCAGGCATCTGAACATTTCAGTGTCCATGGAGTTTGCTGGATGGACTGCCTCTATCTATGTATCACAAGGGGCAGTAATAGCATCTCGGGGATTCCCATTTTGTAGATCAGACCGTGTATGTTCCACCCCAGGCATCTGAACATTTCAGTGTCCATGGAGTTTCCTGGATGGACTGCCTCTATCTATGTATCACAAGGGGCAGTAAATTTCTGAAGCTTCTTGGTAGTCTTGGTGCGGGTTTTACGGGATACAATCACTGTTGCTGAGGGTTCTTCAACCAGGACCTGATCTGCGGGTGCTGAGGGTATGACGCTTTGGTGCTCCGTTGGAGAATTGAGAGTAGGCACTGGTTTCTTCCTGAGTGGTTCCGATTATGTTGCTCACTGTGACAGACTTCCTCCCAGTGAGAGGTACTTGGATGACTAGAGGGTGGCCATCGAGCGAAATGGGGGCACTTTGGCTAATGTCGAATTGATAAAAGCACCCCATCCACCACTAGCTTATCCTTACGCAGAAAGGCAGAACTCCCCGCTTCAAAAGCACTCTTTAGATATGGAATGAGTTTTTGCCTGGCCTGGCGAACAGCCGGTGGAAGAACCTCTCGATTCATGGCGCTGAACCTTGCGTGAACCTTGAGCAACTTCAGCGCATTTATTCTTAATTTCTGCAGGAACCAATTTTTTTCAAGGTCATGCGAATTTCCCTTCGGGATGCAGGTGGAAAATTTTTAAGTTACGGTTTTGCAGGCAGTGTCACCAACTTCGTCACAGAGTACGATAAATTTATTTCAGGAGCGACCCGAGGCAACAAAGGATGATCTCGTACGTCAGCTGGATATCCGCCTGAGATTATCCGAAGGAAATCCTCACGCAACGCGTGATTCCCATTCGTCGGATGAACTCCGGAAAAATTTCGTCGGAAGTAAAAGTCGGTGAATATCCCACATGCTGTAATAGATAATAAAATATAATTACTGATAATAAAATAGTTCACACGATTTTTTTATTATTATTTATTTATCTTATATATTTCCTCGAATTTTTATTGCGTATATTCCCAGGAAATTTCGCAA
The DNA here is from genome assembly GCA_905338385.1 of Darwinula stevensoni. Classification (NCBI taxonomy): domain Eukaryota; kingdom Metazoa; phylum Arthropoda; class Ostracoda; order Podocopida; family Darwinulidae; genus Darwinula; species Darwinula stevensoni. The sequence goes on along the minus strand of CAJPEV010003532.1, from coordinate 17,017 downwards.
CGTTTTCCCTACACCTGTGTTTTTTCCCGCTCTCATCGCAAGTCCGCCGGACGAAATTGAGGGAAAAAAAAACGGGATTTTCTTCATTCGGTTTTGGATCCGCTGCCCCGATGGTTGCAATCTGATGACTTAGGAGCGGATTAAAGGATTAATGGACTTGCTGAGTAATGCCGGACCTACGTCGTGTTCAAGTTTATATTTTTTTACTATAAATTACCATATTTCCCCCATAGGGGATGAACATGTCCCTTGTTGGAAATTTTGCGAATGATTCATCAATCTGTAATTACAATATGTAATATTCGGCATACGGACGAAAGGAAAATTCGGCCTTAAAGCGCCGCTAAATCCAAAATTCTTCTCTTTTCGTCGGAATTCCCCCAAATTCTTCAGGCTTGACGTATGCAGCAAACCTGCTCCATAATTAATTTTTTTAAATTACACGTTGAATTAGGGTAGTTGCGAGTCGTAATTGACATTTCTTGAGAGAATTACGAGCCGCCAATCGTTTTGCCAAGTCTCGACTATGTTGCTTTATTACGAGAGTCTAATTTAATTAATTAATTAATTTTTCGCACGGCAAGACAACCTGATGAAAGAGTAAATGCCGGCTCTCATCACCTTCTTAAGACATTTTACCCCGCCGACCTCAGCCTCAGTTACCTTAGTCTAAAGGCCATTCGACCATATGCAAAAGGACTCAAAAACGGATTTTGAAATCGTGAAAGTCCCCTTGGTAACGTTAGAACGGGAAAAAAAAAGTTAATCCAACCCCAACGGAAGACATTCTGGTACGTTTCTTAAAACCCTAGAAAAGCAAAGGCTCGTAGTCCTCAGGCGCCAGGTCGATCAGTTTCTCCCTCAACTGGAACTTTTTTCCCACCAACAGCCCCGGTATGACCCGTGGGCCCGAAGCGGGGCGACCAGGGACCACCTTCACGGGGACCGTCGTCGAGGCTGAAGGAGCCAGATCGAAAGCTCGCAAGCCACTCGGAGACTCTTGGATGGAGCTTTAGAGCCGTGCTGGCGGGCATTTATATATGATACAGTGAGGATTACCTTGAGAGTAGGAAGATTTCCTGGAAAATCTCCAGATGTATTATTCTCACGGAATCGAGGCTTGGCTTGTATATATGGTAGGTGATAAGAATAAACATAACCTATGAGAATATAATCTAGAATCTAGGGAATCTAGAACAAAAGGTGGCAATGTCTTCATGAAGGAGGTCAAAAAACTTGGCGGTCCATGACGCGGAATTCCTGGGAGGGTTGTACACTAAACACATAAATAGCTGCAAAGCGTTGTGGTTGAAAATACCCCACATAACCGGTGTAAGGCCAGAAGGTGAGTCTAGCATATTAAAGGAATTGGCATATACATTCTTGACACCATACGGTAGTCTCAGTGAGGGTCTGTCAGGACCAGTTGCCTTCTTACCTTTCTGCGCCAGTATTTCGTAGCCTGAACAGACAAACTCCTCGTCTACCAGCCATGTCTCCATTTGACCAAAGATATCATAGCCCCTCAGGAAGTTCAGCATCTCGGGGATTCCCATTTTGTAGATCAGACCGTGTATGTTCCACCCCAGGCATCTGAACATTTCAGTGTCCATGGAGTTTCCTGGATGGACTGCCTCTATCTATGTATCACAAGGGGCAGTAAATTTCTGAAGCTTCTTGGTAGTCTTGGTCCGGGTTTTACGGGATACAATCACTGTTGCTGAGGGTTCTTCAACCAGGACCTGATCTGCGGGTGCTGAGGGCATGATGCTTTGGTGCTCCGTTGGAGAATTGAGAGTAGGCACTGGGCCTTCCTGAGTGGTTCCCATTATGTTGCTCACTGTGACAGACTTCCTCCCAGTGAGAGGTACTTGGATGACTAGAGGGTGGCCATCGAGCGAAATGGGGGCACTTTGGCTAATGTCGAATTGATAAACCACCCCATCCACCACTAGCTTATCCTTACGCAGAAAGGCAGAACTCCCCGCTTCAAAAGCACTCTTTAGATATGGAATGAGTTTTTGCCTGGCCTGGCGAACAGCCGGTGGAACAACCTCTCGATTCATGGCGCTGAACCTTGCGTGAACCTTGAGCAACTTGAGCACATTTATTCTTAATTTCTGCAGGAACCAATTTTTTCAAGGTCATGCGAATTTCCCTTCGGGATGCAGGTGGGAAATTTTTACGTTACGGTTTTGCAGGCAGTGTTGCCAACTTCGTCACAGAATACGATAAATTTATTTCAGGAGCGACCCGAGGCAACAAAGGATGATCTCGTACGTCAGCTGGATATCCGCCTGAGATTATCCGAAGGAAATCCTCACGCAACGCGTGATTCCCATCCGTCGGATGAACTCAAGAAAAATTTCGTCGCAAGCAAAAGTCGGTGAATATCCCACATGCTGTAATATATAATAAAATATAATTAATGATAATAAAATAGTTCACACGATTTTTTAATAATTATTATTTATTTTATCTTATATATTTCCTCGAATTTTTATTGCGTATATTCCCAGGAAATTTCGCAACGTTTTCCCTACACCTGTGTTTCTTCCCTCTCTCATCGCATGTCCGCCGGGCGAAATTGAGGAGGAAAAAAAAACGGGATTTTCTTCATTCGGTTTTGGATCCGCTGCCCCGATGGTTGCAATCTGATGACTTAGGAGCGGATTAAAGGATTAATGGACTTGCTGAGTAATGCCGGACCTACGTCGTGTTCAAGTTTATATTTTTTTACTATAAATTACCATATTTCCCCAATAGGGGGTGAACATGTCCCTTGTTGGAATTTTTGCGAATGATTCATCAATCTGTAATTACAATATGTAATATTCGGCATACGGACGAAAGTAAAATTCGACCTTGAAGCGCCGCTAAATCCAAATTCTTCTCTTTTCGTCGGAATTCCCCCAAATCCTTCAGGCTTGACGTATGCAGCAAACCTGCTCCATAATTAATTTTTTTTAATTACACGTTGAATTAGGGTAGTTGCGAGTCGTAATTGACATTTCTTGAGAGAATTACGAGCCGCCAATCGTTATGCCAAGTCTCGACTATGTTGCTTTATTACGAGAGTCTAAATTAATTAATTAATTAACTCTTCACACGGCAAGACAACCTGATGAAAGAGTAAATTCCGGCTCTCATCACCTTCTTAAGACATTTTACCCCGCCGACCTCAGCCTCAGTTACCTTAGTCTAAAGGCCATTCGACCATATGCAAAAGGACTCAAAAACGGATTCTGAAATCGTGAAAGTCCCCTTGGTAACGTTAGAACGGGAAAAAAAAAGTCAATCCAACCCCATCGGAAGACATTCTGGTACGTTTCTTAAAACCCTAGAAAAGCATAGGCTCGTAGTCCTCAGGCGCCAGGTCGGTCAGTTTCTCCCTCAACGGGAATTTTTTTCCCACCTTGTCGGGGCCATACTGGGCACCCGGGCTTCGCCCCGCTGGTCCCTGGTGGAAGTGCCCCTGGCAGCAGCTCCGACTTCCTCGGTCTAGCTTTCGAGCGTTCGGTGAGCCTCTGAGAACCTACCTCGATCATCCGCAAGTGCCTCATGAAGGGTTTCGAAACACTGTGCCGCCGAGTTTCCCAACCGAAATTGCACAGAAATTGCTCCGAAATTGCACAGAAATTGCGACGCGTTCGTCGCGGGTCGTCGAGGGTGGCAAGACCCTCTGACGAGTTTCGCTTCTCGCGCGCTTGCGAGCCTCCATTTTAACGCGGGGATCCGAAATTAGAAGGGAAAAGTATTAAGATACGTAGGAATACACGGTGAAAAAATCCTGGGGATCGGACGATAAGAAGTGACTTTTTCGGGGAACTCTTTGACCAGCCTCTCGCGCGCCAACCCGAAGCGGAGCGGAATATTACGCCCAACACGGTTCGTCGAACCATGTTGCGTACCGGACGTTTTACCCCGTCGATCCGCCGCTCTTACCTAAGCCTCGGTTACCTTAGCCTAAAGCTCGATGCCCACAAGGACATGCCTTTTTCGGTTACAGGCCAAGTAAAAGAACTCGCGAAGGGACTGAAAAACAGACATCTCTGTGGATCTGTTTCCCCTCGACGTTCCGGCATACTTGGCCAATTTGCACGGTGACTTAGGCTTTTCCTACCTAAGCCTTAGGTTAGTCCGAAGGAACGTGGAAGATGAATCTATTGGCTCGTGCTTGTTATTCGCTGAGACTCGTGGACGTGTTAAGCATCGGGAACTCGTCTACAATCCATATCTAACGTAGCGATTAGGGAAAATGTGCGGCATCGTTCATTAAAATGCGACCTTTCGACAGAGTCTTCACGAATCCTTCCCCGTGTGAGTCTGACTCGTGAGTAGCATCACGTGTCATTGGCGTCGGCTGAAAACCGGCAGGGGGTGGGTGTCGAGGCCAAATAGACACCCCAACCCTACGCTTAGCTCCACCCACCCGGAATCGACCTTTCGGAAGACGTCGCGGTCTGGCATCTAGGGTCTGTGGACGGACATTGGACTTTCCTCGAAGGTGGATATCTCAAAATTGGAATTGCCAAGGAAGGGCGATATATGCCTGTCTGTGACTGACAGGCATATATCGCCTTTGCAAGGCGTCTGCTTCGCAGAAGAGAATGTCCGCCGGCACGATCTGCCTTCTTCCAGCCGCGGCGACTTTGCAAAAAAAAAAAACTTCCGAAAATGCGCCTCGGTACTACGGCTAGAACGAATAGGGGAAGTCCTTGAAGCGTCCAGTGCGGGATGCCCCACTGGAAGGTCACCCAGGATCGAGCGATGCTCGGGGTCGCGTCCGTACGACGAATCCAAACAAACAACTCACAAAAGAGGAACCGGACTACGACGTGCGCTAAGCTCCAGGGTGCCGTAAGGTTGGAACGCTTGTAAATCCCCTGTGCCCGCACCGTGCGTGACACTTCGCACAGCCTAGCGGCTGGACCGTTTAAGAACTCTTTGACCAGCCTTTGGATATCTCATGGATATCTTTGGATATCTAAAATTGGAATTCCCATGGAAGGGCGATATATGCCTGTCTGCGACTGACCAGGAAGCCCAAGGGGGTAAGGGGTTTTGACCCCCCCCCCCTTTTCCCCCACGCCACTGTCACTTATTACAAGGTAAACGAACAACTTTTGAGTGCAGGAAGCGAATGAATGCCCAGGCGTCCTGCGATTGCTTCTAATGCCGAAAGGCTGTCGAGGCCATACTGAATAACCAACAAAATCTGGGGAACATTTGCTACCAGAATAAACTCATTTTCTGTGTAACATTTCTTCCGTTCGGTGGGGAACCCCATTCACCGAGTGGTAGGGCCAATGAGTTCAGTTCTAACATTCTTTTAACTTCAGCATTAATGTTACTTCTAATGCCGGAAGATTAGCTGAAGTGATAGGTCATATATGATGATCATATATGATGATCATATATGATTCATTCATGAGAAATTATTTTATTATTGTGCATAATGTATAGAGATTTTTTGTTTTGCTAATAGTTTGCGAGCAGGAGAGTTCGCATATTGAGTGCTTGGGTGTTCAGGGGGGTGATTCATGTGATACTCGCCTGAAATTACCCAATGTTGATGCGACATTTAGGGGGCGATGGCATCGCGCAGGTCGGAGAAGTGGTAATTGGGGAAAGCGAATCACAACACTTTCCAAGTCTGGTCGAAGTTACAAAGGTTGCAGTACTGCAGCAAGTACTACATTTTGGTACTGGGACAGGTACTTCATACTTGCATCACATTTCCCTTTTCGTTGCGATCGATGATCGCGGAAGGACGTCGCGAGTGCGTGACTGCTGTGCAACTAGTTGCTCGTCGCTTTCGAGTCGCTCGCGTGACACGACGAGGATTCAAATCATATTCACATTCTTTGATTCAAATCATATTCACATTCTTTGATTCAAATCATATTCACATTCTTTGATTCAAATCATATTCACATTCTTTGATTCAAATCATATTCACATTCTTTGATTCGGTTTTTGTATTGAAGTTGTCGGGCCAGTCGGATTCATTATGCACAGTGGGAACATTAATGCTCGGTTTTCTCTGGAGACTCATTTCTGTCTCGGAAGTGGTCACGTGACGAATTCATCTCGAATTCAAAGAATCCCCGAGCACGAAAACCATTAAAAAAAAAAAAAACTGTGAAACCGGTCGAAGGCAGCGATGAATTTTGAAAGCTTTCTGCATGGGATGAGGCTATCACGGAGAAAAATTATCTGATCTATATATTAATAATTATGAGACCGCATCCGGCGACTTTCAGAGGGACCCGCGCGTTTCAATCGTCGGAATCGATTGACGCTCAGTGATCCTGATTTTCCTTCCGATTTGGAGCGTCAATTCCCGCATTTCCAAGGGCGAATTTTTCTTTTAACATAATTAATGTAAATGTTTTGTCCATTTTATATCATTTTTACGCAAGCCATTGCCAAGATAATGTCACATCTGTGATAAGTAAACGGTGATATGAAATTAACGTCAATTTGACGTAAACGTGGTGTCATTTTCATGGCCATCGCAAGAAATTTACATTGTTTGCAAAGAATTGATATCTTGTTTGGGTAAACGTGCTGCTTGGGCTGCCGTCAGGACGAAATGTATGATACATTTCCTCCTCGGCAGAGAGAGGAAGGAAACGGGAAAGGAAGAGGGACCGGTATCTCGTGCCCCATCGGCGTCCTGCCCGACGAAAAAAAAAAAAATGTTGCGGGAACTTTCGGAATGCATTCGAGGATTCGCGTCGTTTCGAGCTCGAAATCGTTTCCCGCTTTCGTTTCCTGGCGACTTTCGCCTGCTTCTCTCGTTTTCCTCGGGGGGGAAAAAAAGGAGCGGATTCCCCATTTTGATTGTTGTTTTTTTCAATTGGGATTCCTCTCGTCGCTGTCGTTGAAGGTGTGGAGGTCACACGGTTCATCACGTGGCCAATCGCGATCAGCCGTCTCAACATTTCCGGATTCCCGCGTCATTCCCGTCAATTCTGCCGGCTCGTCCGTCGAAGGTATGTTCCACTCCGACAAGAAACTTGGCTAATAGGAATTATTTCATCATATATTTCGACTTCATTATATATCTCAACAATTTCATCCTACGCACATTACAGTCTGTATTTACTCTCGGTACCTGTACCTTCTTCACATTTGCCATTTATCCTGAACATTCCGGCAAATCCACGTGCATTTTGAGAAGGCGACGGCCCACCTCCCCGCCGGACGCTTCCGACCCGCGACCGACGAATCCACATCGGACCGGGACCTCCCCGCCGACCCAGAAGGTATTCATCGCTTCCTTTCGAATCGTCTGGGGGGGAAACAGGACGCACAAACGCTTCGCCTCGGGGCTAGACTGCCGGCGAAAGAGGACGCTACCGACCTCCACCCCCCCTCCCTCCACCTGCCCGGGTTCCCAGGGCCGTTCACGACTCCCTCCGCTAACACGTTCCTGATTCTCGTTCGATAAAACCTCCAGTGCAGACTCGGAGATCCAGCTAGGCCGATGTTATTAATGGGCGTTCAGTGACGCATTATGGGCAACTCGTCTCTATTGATTTTAACTTCGTATCGATCTGGGATGATGCCAAATATTCGATGTACCGAAATGCTGGTAATTTTTCGCCAGGCACGTGTTCGTTAAAAAAAAATTATATATATATATATATATATATATAATATTTGATATATATATAATATTTGATATATATATAATATTTGATGTATATATATACAGGGTGTCCAAAAAAAATGTATACACATTTTGATTGCTAATTACTTCTATGTTTAATTTCATAAATTCAATTTTATAATTTTATAGTCTGGGATTTTGCATTATTACAACCAACTTGCAACTGAAAAAGAGAAAAGGTTACTGAGTTATGGGTTGATGAAGTGTGTATACATTTTTTTTGGACACCCTGTATATATATATATATAAAACGAAAAATTGCGGAATTATTTTTACTTGCTCTGTGCTCACTCGTTCGAAAGCATTTGAAAAAAAAAATGTGGCTGAAACGTTTGAGAAAATTGGCGGAGTTTCTGTGCCCTTGACCGTTCATTTGACCTTGAAGGATTTTCTTTCAAGTTGAATAACTGAGTTTGAACAATTCGGGCGCAGATGATGAGCACGTCCTCGATTTTCGCCGATGGCTGAAAGAGGAAATGGCGAATCTCCTTATCATTCTCTTGACCGTGTCCTTGGAGGGCGAGGACGGCGGGGAAGCGCGAGGACGGCGGGGACGGAAGCGCGAGGACGGCGGGGACGTTATCTGAATAATAAAAAAAAAGGAAGATTTCCGACGTTCGGATTTGACGATTCCGAGTTGCATTAACGAGGGACTTTGTCCCGAAAGACTCGGTGATAAAATCTTGGAATGTCCGTCCAGGTACAAAATGTCAAATGAGATGATCTTGCGTTCATGCGTTTTTTTTGTTTGCCTCTTTGACGTCCTCAAAATGGACTGCTGGCAATTGCATCTGTCATAAACACGTGGGCTGCGTCTGTCTCCCAGATGAAAATGTTGGGCGTGCGCGATCGGGCGCATGGGGGTGCACGGATTGCGGAAAAGGACACGGGCCGCCACTGATCGTCACCTTCGTCACCACCGTCACCATCTACACGCAAGCCGATGCAGGTAGTACCCATCGTCCATGTGTTATTCTTGGAATAAATCGTCCGAGTCGAATATCGATTCAGCTATCCAGAAGCATGCATCACGGAAGTGCAGTTTACGGGGAGCCATCAGATAACTCTGCAATAATTGGAAGTCCTGCCCCGCCCCGCCCCGCCCCGCCCCGACACGCCACCTCCCTACCGCTCTGTATGTCGCCTCTCTCTGGGTGAGCAGATTCCATTCTCACTGTCAAAAATTGTTTCGCAATCTCTGCAAGAACTTCCAGAATCCGCAGACAGATGAAATGAAATCCTGAGTTGTCGATGGGAATCGCTGTTATGGCTCGCTTCAGTGGCTCGATCACTTCAAGTGAACATTTAGGAGGAAAAAAAAATTCTAAACAATGTAGAAACAGCCAGGTTTCCTCTCGTGCAGCCATGCTGTAAGAAAATAATTGAATTCCTTTGAATTCCTCTGAATTCCCTCATGGGAAATTTTTCAATGGAAATTTTTAAATGGGTGGTGTTTCCGTTTCCTACTCGCTTTTCCTACCTCCGAACACCTCGCCTGAAAGTGTTTTCGTAATTCCTAAATTCAGTGTTCGATATTAGCTAATTCGTTACAAGCAGACATGAAAAATAGCTATTTTTCGGAGTGAAATGAAAATTCATACGGGACAACGTGTAAATCCCTGCGAGGCGCTTCACGAAATTCAAAGGTAGAATAAAATATGTCGTTTACATATTTGCAAGACTTTTTGCGAGTTGAACGGTCATCATCTTGACCTGAGGCCGTGCCAATTTTGATGCCTCTGATGCTGCCTGAAGGATAATTTCTCGAGGTTTGTGTGTCATGTGTCATGACAGCCATGACACAAAACCATGACAGCCATGACACAAAACCATGACAGCCATGACACAAAAACCCCGTGAAATCATCTGCCTCGAGATCTTTAGGTTGCCGATCTCATCTCCGAAAATGTTCTCAGAATCGAACGTAATTCACTCGAGCAGATCTGTTTTTCTGTGTCATATACGCCCTACCCTCCCTCAGAAGGGAGAAGGGAGAAGAATAACTTTATTTATTCGGGCACGTTTTGCCCCCCTGGTGAATTTGCGCCCTGTGCGAAAGCACATGCGCACATGTGCACAGGTGCATGTGCCCGGACCTGCACATGCGAGTGGAAGCAAGTCACGGCAAACCTGATAGAAATTCAAATTGAACCTGCGCGCGTGTGCGTGCTTACACTGCAAAGGAACAAAATTGCCGAATATCCTTCAGACTCTCTTTTTGAGAGAAGGAATTTTATCCTGGTCCCGGAATTTGAAAGTGGCAATTATTTGCGTGACATGGTCATGAGGGAAAAGAGTCATCTGGTCCTGATTTTAATAATAAAAAATAATATTCATGATATCATATCATGAATGTCATCATGAAAAAAGTTATATTTCCATGCGCTGAGGAAAGTTGAGATGAAGGTAAGCTGGAACGAAAAACGGACCTGCAATGACCGAAATGACGTCAGACTACATGAGCTGCCGAGTTACCAAGCCAACTCCGCGTAATCATCACAAATTTTCACGAAATGAAAGACGGTCAGTTTCTGCGAATGGACATGATACACGTGTAGTGTGTCATATGTAGTAAGTGCACATGTAAGTGCACATATGTAGTAAGCGCACCAAAGGCATTCTGAGGATCTTTACTCGAAGCGACGCGCATCACGCAACATGGATCCGTGTCGAACTGAATGCGGTGCAGTGAGTGCACACAGACTCCAATTATCGCAATCTCCGAAGGCTTTTCCAGTGCGATTAGGCGCATTTATACGGTCGATTCTGGTAGGCGGGACTGTTGTATTTGATTGAAGCGTCGATGCACTCATACTTGGCTGCCGTGAATGGCTGCAAGCGCCGTGTGCTTGCACTGGTCATCGAGTCACGTGCGTGAAGGTTTTCGTGGGGATATGTCATGGATGGTTGCTCTCAAAACGCTGGGCGTGTCCGTGTCCATGATTGCGCGTCTGGGCGACCATATTACTGTATATGCAAGACCGGCATCTCTCGGCCCGGCTTTTTTTTCATAAATGGTACACTGGGGGATTGTGTGCACGCGCGTAACGTGGTTTTGGGACTGACGTCCCATCCCATTCATTTTAAATTCTCTTCACACTGCGATGCTAAACAAGATTTGCAGCTCTTCGAATGCATTTAAGCAATTCCCATCCATTTCCTGCTCTTGTTCGACATATTGAGCACGGAAGATTGAAGTTTATTGTCTCATTGTCTTCTCTTGAGGTGCAATTTTTGAAATACGGCAGCTTTGTTGTAAGGGTGATAGGACCCATCCAAAAGTTCCAAAAAGATGCCTGCACTTTGGCGAAACCGCTCACGTTGTCCCCGCGATTGAGCTGATGCAATTTTCTTTTACAAGTATCATGGTTAAGGGATATTTTGACCTCATTCTTCAAAATAGCATGCAAATGTTATAAGCAAATGAGGAATGCGTATTACTCAATTTCCAGGAATGATAAACGTACTTGCTGTACGTTATGAAATCAGCCCAGCAGCAATCCCAATTATTTAAGTAATTCATGTAAGCGCTGCTACCGCTGTCCCAAACAGCCCATACATAATTTGTGTTTTGCTTTACACAGGATTAATAAATAAATTTACAAGGGTTGCCCAAAAACTTTTTCTGTATTTTCGTGCTAAAAATGAGTTACACTTGATGAATCGCTACCAAAGACGGACCTTGAAGATGAGTCACGAAACGGACGACCGCTTTCTGCAACACGAGTCCAACAAGTCGCCGACCTGTTTCAATGCAACCGCCGGTTTACCACGCGATAGATCGCATAGGAGCATCTCGCCCGCTCTTCCTCATCGTCGCTGAAGAGCTGCGATGGGGGACGATGTCGGATGACCGCCTCTGCAGATTTCGCAAGGGAAATTGTTTTCCTCAGGCGTCTGTGATAAAATCTGGGATCGGTCCTGGAAGCCAGAGCCGAAGAGGCAGACTTCTGGGTGTGGCGATCGACAGGATGACCTCGACCACGGAACGTCATTCGTGCGCAGAGCTAGCTGAAGGTCTTGCACATTTCATTCTTCGACCGCGCCGGGATCCTGTATGGTGCCTATCGGCCAAACTGAATGTTATTTACAACTTGGATGTCTTGAAGTCCGAGGTTCCCGAGCAATCTGAGGCGAGAGCATGCAAGTGGGATCATTCTTCTGCAGGACAACGCCGCTCCACACCTCAAGAGGAGAGTCCTGGACGCCATTGCACATTGGAACTGGAAGACACGGGCTCATTTAGCTTAACCCCACCGGATCGCCTGCCCTGCGACGTTTCCTTTTCCCCATAATCAAGGAATACCTGCGCCGACACGGATTTGAAGAAGTCATCAATGAAATCCACAAGCTGTCACTGTGCACTATGACGCAGGCCGGTGTTCAACCCAGGATCGAATAATGCGAAGGTGGCAAAAGTGCATCGAACTCCATCGCTGCTCCTTGGAATCTTAATAGGTGTATCTCAATTGTGAAATAAATTCATTCGAAAAAGGCTGTTTTCTCGATTTATAGGCCAATATAAGGAACTTTTTGGGCAACCCTCTTATTTGGAATAATAAGGCATTCGGATAGATCGACTTATCTGGAAATGCCAATGCTTCTCATGAACGATTCAGGGCGCATTTGCTCTGCTCCATCGCAGTGAATAAATTCCGTTTTGTGGTGCATCACATGTAATTGGAAGATCATATATCGCACAAAATTTTGATTACTGTCAGATCAGCGAATTTTGCCGTTTCTCCTGTGATTTCATATCAAACTGTCGATTTTCCTGTCGATTAATTGTTTTATCTGAGCAATCCGAATACGATCACTTTATTTTATTGAGTAGAGGATTATTACGTCTCATTCGATACTACGAAGATATTAATACTAATACGAAGTTGGCATTTAAATTCTGATGTATCTGTACCGACTATCTCACACATTCTATATTCCACGCATTATTAGCTGGCCTTGATGCAGCTAAAATTGGGGCATGTAGCTTGATTCCACTCGAAAATTGACTAGATTGAGCAATAATGAAAACTTTCTAGGCTTGCAATGAATTTGGAACCAAGAAAGTCGGCTGGCTATGATGTTTCTATGCTGGATGAACATGCAATGGCAAATATCCGCTCATTGTGAAAAAAATCCCACGAGAGGTAAAGGGTGCACCAAAGAAAAAAATCGAAGCTGCCATTTTTGGTGAGTCGTCAATTTCTTTGTAGGCTGCCGATTTTATTTAGAATTGGTTGACTTATAGGGAGACATAATTGGAGTTTGTAAGGCAAATTTTGCTTTCTGGCTCTAAAATTATAAGAGCTGCAGTTATTTTCTGACGACCAATGACAATTTGCTGTCAAAAATAGCAATATGAAAATATGTAATATGTAAATAACATCAAAGGCATTTACACTAGGTTACAGATGAATGGCATGCCTAGATAGTTCTTTGCGTCAGTCTGATAGGAAATACTTGAATAATGCGTTTTGAGCTGATTGTATTACTCATCTTTTCTAACTCCAACGCTTCCTCGACAGTAAAAAGAAACTTCGTTTCGGCAGAATGGCACACTAAAAAATTAATTTCACTATATACGACTCCGACTATCGAAAAATACTTTTTCAAAATGAACAGATCATCCATATTCCGTGATATTCAATCTCAAACTTACGATAGTAAAAATTCTTTCAATACAGGGTGTACCTAATTCACGTATAGTTATCTCGTGATATCACAACGTTCCGATTTCGCACATATTAGGAAATGAAAGAAATCGATATCAAATTCATATGAAAAAGGAAGGCAGAAGCAAAAGCTAACTCCACTCTGTCTAATACCAAACTGTTCATTAAAAATTTCAAGGTGATGTCTCATATATCAAATTCCGGCCTCATCCTGCAATATAGGTAGTAAATGATGTTGTTTTCAAATGAATTGAATGTATGAAAAACAGACTTAATGGGAAAACGGCCATCATGATTACAGGATAATATGAAACCCATAGAATTTCCTCCTCATCTGTGTGCGATTCAACATCGATGTCAGATACAGTAGGGTTCGGACGATTCGCTTGCTTAGAAAATTCCTGTTCATAAAAATTCCTGTTCAACCGGCCATGTAGGTCATGATTGCAGGATGGTGTCGTCGCCACGGAATTTAGTTCTTAGAGAAAGGTGATTCAACTTCGGTGTCACATGCAGTTGGTTTCTACTGAATCGCCTTTAAAAATAAATTCCCATTCTTGTGTGGAGACCGGCCATGTTGGTCATGACTGCTAGATAATGTAGAGGCAAAGGATTTTCATGACTCATACTCCTGCGTTTCAACATCGGCGCCAGTAGCAGTTTGTTTCAGCTGAATTGCATCTATCGAGAAATCCAATTCTTGTGTGGAGACCGGCCATGATGGTCATGACAGCTAGATACTATCACTGGAATAAAATTTCGTGCTCATCCTCCTGCGATTCAACATCGGTGACAGATTCAGTTCGGTTCTTTTGAATTGCATGTTTTAAAAATTACTATACCCGGATGGTAGCCGGCCATGTTGGTCATGACTGCTAGAAAATGTTGCTGAAATGAAATTTCGTGCTCATCCTCCTACGTTTCAACAACGCTATCAGATGCAGTTGGTTTTAGCTGAATCGCATATTTGGAAAATTCGCATTCATTTCTGGAGACTAGCCATGTTGGTCAAGACTTCTAGATTGTGTCCCTGGAATGTAATTTCGTGGTCATCCTCCTACGGTTCAATATCGGTGTCAGATGCAGTTGGGTTTAGCTGAATCCCATATGTAGAAAATTCTCTATTGTAATAAGTCGCTGGCCATGTTGGTCAAGACTGCTGGATCGTGTAGCAGAAAGGGAATTTTGTGCTCATCCTCCTGCGATTCAACATCGATGTCAGATGGTGTTGATTTCAGCAGAATCGCATGCTTAGAAAATTCGCATTCATTTATGGAGACTGGCCATGTTGGTCATGACTGCTGGATTGCTTCGCTGCAAATAAATTTCGTGCTCATCCTCCTGCGATTCAACATCGGTGTAAGATGCAGTTGATTTCAGCAGAATCGCACGTTTTGAATATTCTCTGTCCTGATTGGATGTTGGCCATGTTGGTCATGACTTTTGGATTGTGTCGCTGGAATGAAATTTCGTGCTCATCCTCCTGCGATTCAACATCGGTGACCGATAGGGTCAGAATCTGCTGAATGGCATGTTTTCAAAATTCTATATTCTGATTGGACGATGAACATGTCGGTCATGACTGCTGGAAAATGTCGCTGCAATGAAATTTCGTACTCATCCTCCTACGGTTCAACAACGCCGTCAGATGCAGTTGATTTCAGCTGAATCCCATATTTAGAAAATTATTCTAAGTCACTGCCCACGTTGGTCATGACTGCTGGATCGTGTAGTAGAAAAGGAATTTCGTGCTCATCCTCCTGCGATTCAACATCGGTGTCAGATGCAGTTGATTTCAGCAGTATCGCACGTTTTGAATATTATCGGTCCTGATTGGATGTTGGCCATGTTGGTCATGACTTTTGGATTGTGTCGCTGGAATGAAATTTCGTGCTCATCCTCCTACGATTCAACATCGGTGTCAGATGCAGTTGATTTCAGCTGAATCGCATGCTTCAAATATTCGCATTCATTTGTGGAGACTGGCCATGTTGGTCATGACTGGTGGATTGTGTCACTGGAATGAAGTTTCGTGCGCATCCTCCTGCGATTCAAAATCGGTGTCAGATGCAGTTGATTTTAGCCGAATCCCATATTTAGAAAATTCTCGGTTTTAATAAGTCGCTGGCCATGTTGGTAATGACTTCTGGATCGTGTAGCAGAAAGGGAATTTCGTGCTTATTCTCCTGCGATTCAACATCGGTGTCAGATGCAGTTGATTTCAGCTGAATCGCATACTTCAAATATTCGCATTCATTTGTGGAGACTGGCCATGTTGGTCATGACTGGTGGATTGTGTGACTGGAATGAAGTTTCGTACTCATTCTCCTGCGATTCAACATCGGTGTCAGATGCAGTTGATTTTAGCGGAATCGCACGTTTAGGAAATTACTATTCTTCAATGGTAACCGGTCATGTTGGTCATGACTGCTGGATCGTGTAGTAGAAAAGGAATTTCGTGCTCATCCTCCTGCGATTCAAAATCGGTGTCAGATGTCGTATGTTTTTCATGATTCGCATATATTTTGAAAATTCGCATTCATTTCTGGAGACTAGTCTGTTTTAATAAGTCGCTGGCCATGTTGGTCATGACTGCTGGATCGTGTAGTAGAAAAGGAATTTCGTGCTTATTCTCCTGCGATTCAACATCGGTGTCAGATGCAGTTGATTTTAGCGGAATCGCACGTTTCGGAAATTACTATTCTTCAATGGTAACCGGTGATGTTGGTCATGACTGCTGGATCGTGTAGTAGAAAGGGAATTTCGTGCTTATTCTCCTGCGATTCAACATCGGTGTCAGATGCAGTTGATTTCAGCAGAATCGCATGCTTCAAATATTCGCATTCATTTGTGGAGACTGGCCATGTTGGTCATGACAGCTGGAAAATGTCGCTACTATAAAATTTCGTACTCATCCTCCTGCGATTCAACATCGGTGTCAGATGCAGTTGATTTCAGCTGAATCCCATATTTAGAAAATTCTCTGTTTTAATAAGTCGCTGGCCATGTTGGTCATGACTGCTGGATCGTGTAGTAGAAAAGGAATTTCGTGCTTATTCTCCTGCGATTCAACATCGGTGTCAGATGCAGTTGATTTTAGCAGAATCGCATATCGGTGTCAGATGCAGTTGATTTTAGCGGAATCGCACGTTTAGGAAATTACTATTCTTCAATGGTAACCGGTGATGTTGGTCATGACTCCTGGATCGCGTAGTAGAAAAGGAATTTCGTGCTCATCCTCCTGCGATTCAACATCGGTGTCAGATGCAGTTGATTTCAGCAGAATCGCATGCTTCGAATATTCGCATTCATTTGTGGAGACTGGCCATGTTGGTCATGACAGCTGGAAAATGTCGCTACTATAAAATTTCGTACTCATCCTCCTGCGATTCAACATCGGTATCAGATGCAGTTGATTTCAGCAGAATCGCACGTTTTGAATATTATCGGTCCTGATTGGATGTTGGCCATGTTCGTCATGACTGCTGGATTGTGTCGCTGGAATGAAATTTCTTGCTCATCCTCCTGCGATTCAAAATCGGTGTCAGATGCAGTTGATTTTAGCGGAATCGCACGTTTAGGAAATTACTATTCTTCAATGGTAACCGGTGATGTTGGTCATGACTGCTGGATCGCGTAGTAGAAAAGGAATTTCGTGCTCATC
>CAJPEV010003531.1:0-30006 GCA_905338385.1 Darwinula stevensoni | reverse complement strand
CGAGGAGAGGATTTGACTCATGTTGAAAAGGGGGAAATAATTTTCTTTTCTTTTCAGGCGATGAATCGCTCTTGTCCATGCAATTGTTGACGTTGACTTTTCCTTGTCATGACAGGAGGATTGGCGCCTTCCTGACTCCGGTTTTAGTTCCGTGTCTATTCTGGGCTGGGTTGTCTTCAGAGCTCAATCTTTATCATGCTGTATACCAAGGACTACGGTACGGGAACGTGTCTCTGGAGTTGAAGGTGGAGAACTTCGAAGAATGTCCCTTAAAATGCGTGATGATGAAAAAGCCCCAGGCTTGCTATGCTTTCAACTACAATGAGAATGATGGATACTGTCAGCTTATTCACAACGAAAAGAGCCATCTCGTTCCCTCAGATGGATATCAGGCTTACGTTCAATGTGAGTGTAACTGCAGTATAAAAGTAATATACTTGAAAATATTCCCGACTCCTGTCTTGAAATACAGATTTTATGGATGGGGTGTGGAAAGTACCGATTACGATTACATTTGGGGTAAAGGTCTTCCCTTTTTAATTTTTCGATCGCAAGGAAACCCACGGCTAGGGGAAAACCGCGAACATACAACTACGAGATTCTGCTTAAAGACGCAATGATTGCTTTCGACACGCTGCCGTACTGTCCGTTGGCGTTCTGCGATCGGTGAAATCAGAACTTTCTCAAATATATATATATATTACGCGTAAACATTAACGTACCAGGGTTATCTCTAATTCAACGAGAGCTGTAGGAAGACCTTTTATATCAAAGAGAAAGTGCATACAGAGCCCTGATCTCAATACAGAGTATAATCTCCCTGCGCTTCGACTACATCACATAATCGGCCGGGCAGCGAGACCGCCAATTTTTGGCGAATTCTTCACTCAGATTCTGCCACTCCTCCTTAATTACTGCTCAATAAGTCTTGATCACCGCCCATGCGCCACTTTGACATTCAAGAGAGCCCACACATTCTCTATGGGGTATATGTCGGGAGACTGCGCCTGCCAGTCCAAATGGAACGCCCCATTCTCAGCCCTCTCGTTGGTCGCTTGCTTTGAGGTTTGCTTTGGATCATTGTCTTCCTGGAGCACCCAAGTCTTCATTGAATCTGGAAATATCGTAGCTGCAGAAGGCAAAAGGGCACGCTCTTAAATGGTCTTCAACTGATGCGCATCCAGGTTCTGGGTGAAGATGCAGATCTTCCCAATCCCTCCTGCATAGAAGCAGCCCCAAGTATGCACCTTACCTAGGTGTTTCACAGTCCGAGCGATCATTCATTTCCTTCCACCATTCCCGTCTCTCGATATATTTTAAGCCAGCCGGCCTTCGCTGGCTTTGAGATCTTTTTATACTTTGCGATGGCGAAGAAGAGAGCTTCGGACGCAAGGGACGAACGGCATGAAATCAATCTGGAAGCGATTCTTCATTGAAAGTAACATGTTTCCTCACGCCGATGAAAAACAGCTACGTAACTGGGATGTAACGAACTAGAGTCACCCATTTTTTTTTAGGCGGATCAGCACTCATGGGCAGATGTCCTATGCAAAAAGTTTGAGCGTAGGTGGAGCGTAGGAGCGTCGGGCGTAGGTTCCCTATCTTTCGAGAAAACCCTGGTACGTTAATTTTGACGACGACTGGAATAGGACGAAAATAGAAAAATGAGCAAATTTTGGGAGTATGTTGATTGTGAGGAGCCAAAGTTATCAATCACTGTCTAGATCGGAATCCCATTCAGTAATCTAAGTTCGAAAAGATACTTCCTGTACAGAAAGGGGCGAATCAAGCTGAAGAAAATCACTGAAGGGAGGGGATGCGGAAGGCGTAGATTAGATTATGAAAGGAATGTGGAATTTTACTTCCTCTTGCTGGAATCTCTGGCGACCAGACCCAATCATTTGGACGGTTGAAGGACTGCTGTATTGTGAACAAATTCTTGCTTGAAAACACAATTATTCGGTGTCGCCCAGCTCCGAATCGACGATTCAGCCGTTTGAACCGTTCGAATCTTGTCGCCCTCATCGCCTCAGTCAAGAGTTTCGCCTTTTGCTGCTTGTAAGCGTTGACTCCAAGGTTATTATTGACGATCCTCCGCACCAACACATGCGAAATTCGCACTTCTTGGCCGACCTTCCTCAGCGAACGGCATGAATTCCTCTCGACCCCTGGATGAGGAAAAATGATAATATGATTACTAGCAATATTTAGGGTCCCAGTTTCTACCACTTACACTAAACCTCCTCCGTGCCATTCATATATATGAATTCACACCGGGGTTCTGAAGGTGGAATACATTTATTCCTAACTAGACAGTTGGTTATGGTTACAGGCGTTTTTCTCATCTCAAAATGGAGTTTAAAGTCAAAGTTTTACAAAGCCAAAGGCAAAGCCAAAGGCAAAGCCAAAGGCAAAGCCAAAGGCAAAGCCAAAGGCAAAGCCAAAGGCAAAGCCAAAGGCAAAGCCAAAGCTTTTTCTGAGATGAGATTCTTTCTTGATCGCCCAATGTTAGGTCCGTGTTGCATTTATGGGAATTTCATGCAATGCCTACGGTGCCTACGGTTGCGTATCACAGCATGAGGCAAGTCGCTCTGCTCGTCCTGTCAAAGCATCCTCCGAGCATATGATGGCTTGTGCTCGACTGGACGACCATGGTTTTAGAAATGCCCAGTCTGTAAGCAAGCTGCTCACATGTCTACCGTCTGTCTTATTCAATGGCATTACGAACCCAAACCCCCATATCTTCAAAAGATGCTTCGACAGAATGACCAGAGCGACTTGCGTCATGTGTTGATGCGAAACCCTCCTTAAATTGACGGTAGCAATGCCGGGCACTTCGGATAGATGGCGCACTGTCTACTAATTAGTGAGCCGCTCTTGCATATCGGCGCAGGATTTCTCCAGTAGCATATATAATTGTATCATTGTCCTGACTTCATCCCGACTGAATGATGATTGTAAAAACGAATGGTCAAATGTAGATATGATTCAACTCCAGCCAAATAACCTCCGATAGGATAGCTGACAAATATCTGGCATAAGGTGATTTGGGGGATATGATAATAGAAAATAAAACCTTGTCATAACGACCCATTAAGGTCTAGTTAGACTTTTGGAAGGTTTCTAAATTATTTATTGATGTCTCCTTTACTAAATCCCAGCAAGGCATAAGCATAAAAAACCATGGATATGGCGCCTTTAGATCTTTTTCAAGTTGATCCCAAGAGGCGATATTACCCCTATAGTTTGGGAATATGGCCGCTTCTAAATAAAACAAATCCAGGTTTCCCAGGAACGTGTGTGGATTTTGCTGGAACATGCCGAGTACCTTGAAACATAATAAAGGACGCTCAGCAGCTGGAAAAGAAACACTAAAGGCATATTACATACAAGCAAAGAAGTCGACTTCATTACCTGAATGGGAGAGCCTTTGTGGAAAACAGGATTGCAAGGCTTTTGCTTTTGAGTAACATTGCAAGTGATTGGGAGCCTATATCTAGAGACTGTGTGTAAAAGGAGTGATCAGGCATAGATTATAGTGAACATGTGCTAAGAGTGTGAAATATGAGGTCTTACATTGAAGGTAAAATGTTCCAAAGTTTTTGCATGCATGCAGAAATAGTACCAACGAATTCACAGAATGGCCTTTTAATTTTTTGTACAAGGGATAATTTCTGGAGTTTTCAAGCGCATGTCCAGGAGGCGGCGTATAAGCATATCCTTATGCACCGGTTCCTCATGAGTGCACATTCCGTCCAGATGTATTGTACATCTCTCCATATATCCAAAGGAAGTGCTAAGTTTGATTTTTTGGTTCCCGAGGTCCCAAATTAAAGGTTGCTGACACTACCAGTAGGTCAGTGTGGTGCTACCATGAAATGAAGGATGTGCCTCAATCGAGATGGTCATATTCCCCCATAATGACTTTCATGACAAAATTGGCAGCACTGTCTACAACACGCAATCGAAAGGGGTAGTACTTCCCACAAACATTCTGGAGGGACCATAGAATAACTTTAAACAAATGGTTTTTGCATCCTTCCTGCTATCAGGAAATACCGTATACGTTTTAGTTGCTCGCGGCTCATTTTAACTTTAGGATCATGAGTTCAAGAATCGCATGCATATGGCCTTCAAGGCATCGATATTACAGTGAAAACTGAATTCATGAACAGGTCTAAACATTTCGACAATTGCATGTGCTCTTTGATAGAGCAAATTCTTAAATTCTCCCAAACTAACTATTCAGCATGTTAGGGGTTTCATTGCAAAGGGCCATATTACCACAACGGCCATAGTCTCCGAAATTACCCGATGAAAAGATGCAACATTGAGTCAGAGACTGAATATTGAATATTTCAGGTTCAAAATGTGCAAGGTAACAATGCAGCAAGAGAGCGAAAGAAACTTTTGGAATGACCCACGTATACTGAAAAAAACACCTTAGAAAACAGTTGGGGGAATTTCGTCAAACTTGAGAACGAAATTTCCTCTTTCCGCCCTCGCTTTAGTTGATAATAATTTATGCTGAGCGATCGCGTCGGGGTTCTTTCAACAAATGAGAAGTGCGTAACTCTCCTTTTGCTGATCCATTCATCGGAATTGCAAACTTGTGCAAGGAAGCTCTGGGAAAAAAGGAGCAAGTTGCCAATATTTCAAACGGAGTAGAAAGGAGAATACCATGCTCTTATTCAAGAAATGTGCTTCACAGATCAGGAAGCATATTTTACAAGGATGACTCCAAATGAATTCGATCATCTCCTTAGGAGAGTACGATGCAAACTCAAAGGAAAACATATGTATTGCCTTCGCAGAAAATCTCCACGTGACCCCGTTTTACGCTTTCGGCGTCACTTTCCACTCACTTTAAATCCAACTTTAGACGGGTGACATGCACTCGTAGAAAAAGGGGAGCGATTTTTCCCAAAAAAGAGAGTAAAATAGCTAACTCCAGTTTCACCCTCCTTTCACTCTGGGAAAGGAGCGAATTTACTCCCTCACCACCAAGGAGTAAAATTGCTCTCCTCCTCTGTGAGTAAAAACGCTCCCTTTAGACAGTGATATGGATGTCAATGAATATGATAGTTTTCATATACAGTTTGTCATTTCATTTTAGCATAGGCTTTGACCTAACCTCTGCCTGTACTGAATACAGCACACGTCAGAGGATGGACCACCACTTATAGGTTCCATAGAGTGACCACAATATCAGTTATTTATCACCTCATTTATAATTGAGATATGACTGAATGAAGTTTACAGACCCTCTCTGTATGTTTTAGATCTCCTATGCGGATAAATCTTGGGCGTTCCAAAAGGGTTCTCAACAGGAATATGAACTTGCTTATGGCCTGGACTCCATCAATATTTCTTGAATATGTGGATAATAAATGAAGAAGTGTCCTTGTTGATTTATTTCTATAATGAGACTAGGCCAGGCATATGTCGAGGTACTAAACAATCCTGCGAGTGACGATTCCAGGGAAAGAGGGAAGGGAACTTTTGTGTACTGTGCGAAAAGTGAGACCATTACCTTCATCTAGTGGCCTGATGAAGAACTTCAAGGTGTTCAATTCAATACGAGCGATGAGGGAGCATCTGGTGAGTAATAAGAGAGTAAATTCGAGAAGCTCACGGTGTGCTCACTTTTTACTCCCCAAACGCTCGGAATTTTCCTAAGAGTGTATGGCCTAGAATGGCAATGGCATGGTATCGTAGTCCACGCGCGTTAGGAGTGACAGCCATCACAACTTTCGGTCTCTGTCGATGTGAGTATTAGATGTTGTAGATGGATTCGAAAAACGAGTCGACGCGTTCCCGTGATGATATTTCCTCGCCAGTGAACTTCATGTACCTCGGGCAACCGTGAGAATAGGTGCTGAGCAACGACGAAGCAGCATCTGAGGTCCCAGAAATGTTGCCTATTCCAACATGTTCACCTTCCTACGTATCGGTCTCCGCGACGAAGACGAAACGATGGGCTTTTCTTTCGCGATTCCTGTTCCTCGGATCGGGACTTCGGGACTTCGATGTTCCTCTTCGTCGTTCTGGATGTCAGGGTCGGTAAGTACCAGATTCTCGTCCCTTTTCGTTCTCATCCGAACACTATCGAAAGGAAAGGAGATCCTTCGGTTTCGACCGACTCGTAGACAGACGCGCGTGTGGGATGCTTCTCGAGGTTCCCTGAGAACCTTGCTTTCCTCAAATCAGCTCCAGAATTTCCCGACGAGCTCGTTCTCGAGCCACGAAGAGGAAGTCTGCATGTGTCGTTCCTGTCGCATTCGAGGTTTTTTTTTTTTTTTACTTCGCATAAGACGTATCGAGTGGCACCGTGTTCCGGGAAAAGTACCTTCCACATCTGAATTCTTCTTTCGTCGTTCGATGGCAGCACGATTTCTGTCGCACTCGACGCATACGTTGCAGCACCGAACCTCGTGATCGTGTCCGATGCGCCGCATTCGGTGATATCGCGACGATAGGCGAGTTTTTTTCGATCAAGAAGTACAGAAAAAAATTTAACAACGCACGAATTCCTCAGATGTAAACGTGGTTGCAGAGGCACGGTCCAACTTCGACCGCTTCTCCAGCGGCTATTTGCTTCGTGTCGCACTCAACAGTGCCCTCCATTCGTCACGTGAGGTGTCCTTTCGTGAGGTGCCCCGATGATCTCGTACGCTAGGCTTTTCCATTTTCCACGCGGGATCTCGCCCTGCACCGAAAAGGCCGATTCGAGCGACTCATTTTCTCGGTGCCTTTCGCTTCCAAGTATTCACCGATGAACTCGGGTGACCTTCGCGAAAACCGCGTGTGGATTCTTCTTACGTTCTCGTGATGTATTTACTCGATTCCGATGGGATCGTTCTCGAGAAGGAGCCTGGCCAAATATCGACGCCCGACGACGAGCAAGCAGCCGTTTTCTGCCGTCGCTCGTAAGCACTGCGTGGGTTCATCGTTCCCTTCGTGGGGATCGATAAATGGCTTTTCGCCGAGAAGGGAATCCCACCTTCCTTCGTGCATCATTCGTCGGAAAGGGACGAAAAAGGTCACGGAGATGTCACTCTTAAACGAATGCCAGGCTTATCATTGTCCTTTTTTTGCAAAACGTCCGACAGAAAGATTCGACGACGTGAGGAAATATACGAAAGGGATCGACGTCTATTCCTTCCAAAGTGCCTTTCGTGTTGTCAAATCTCTTTCATGCCGCGAATCTGCTCGACGATGACCGACGTTTGCATGCGTCCGTCTCTCCGCCGGTTCCTTGCGGGCCTGCACGGATCCCTCGGAACCCAACCCGATCGGCCCGATCGGGATCTTCGTCTGCACCGGACCGGAAACTCGATCGCCAGCCGACCTCGACGGCCGACCCGCGCGGGTCGAGTAGGGCCGATCAGAGTTTTCGGGGTTTCCGATCGCGATAGGCATCCCCGACTTTTCATCTAATATAGCTGGTACTTGGGTGCTACAAATTCTAACCGTGGTTCTCTTTAAAATCCTACAGGACAGAACTCGCTGTAACGGGATAACCGGTAACTGGGAAGGAATACGGGAGGCTGTTCGTATTCCCTCGCGTTACTCCTGTCGAGAGAGACGGACGAAATATCGTATTAATTGGTGAAGTTGTTCTCGTAATGGTGCTCACTGCCAGGGGAACGTTTTCGTGCTCCTAGATGTGCTCGTGCCGTCGATGTTTAAAATGTCACAATCTTCCTCTTTTTTTGCAATACGTGTGACAAGTTATTTAAGACGTGTCTTTGATCGTCTGGCAATGGAGCTTTATGAACTTCTGTCGATGATCCATCCGGTCGATCGCACGAAATAGTTCTCAAGGAGAATTCCATCTCGTACGATCGACTCGTCCCGGCGTTCGTGCTGGGTGTTCGGAAAGTGAAGCAAGTGGACACAAATCCACGTTCGTAACGATCGCTGCGATCTTTATCGTCCGTTGCGAAGAATCTGCACGAAGATGGTGTTTACAGGAGATGCTGCAAGTGTCCACCGTCGAATTCTGCAAAAATGAGCACGGCGCACTGCAGTCTTGCACGCTTTTCTAGGGTCTCTTTCGAGATGTCACCAAATAAAATTCCGGATGTCGTCTTTCCGTTTCTCCTGGTTGGCAGGTCTGTTGGAGTGCACTTGTTCCTTGAGGTGACCCCATGACAAGAAAATCAGTTGCAGACAAGTCCGGCGATCGAGGATGCCAAAGGCCTTGGGTATACCGGTACGTTCATCAAAGCGCGTTATTCGGTTCTCGCGATGACCACTTCCACATTTTCCGGTATTCTACGGTGTTGCATATTCCACGGTATGAAAACCGTGGGATACCGCCCGTGTTCATACCGTCACTACCGTATGGAAACCGTAGGATACCGCCTCTCATCATACCGTCGCCACGGTATGGAAACCGTAGGACACCGCTTCTAATCGTACTGTCGCCACGGCGTCATACCGAGAACCATTTCTAAAAATAAAATACTCGGGCAACTACAGTATGCTTCCCGTCTCCATCCACGGTGACACCCACCTCACGGGGAAAATCGAACCCTTCCTGGAAGTCACCGGAGTGTATTTCATCCGGACTCGAGGACCAAGACTCGTCATTTGTGGACGCACTTGGGCCTCGACTGTGCACTCCACTCGATGAGCCCGAGCCCTCGATACCGATACGAAACGTGCGGCCGTGCACGACGATGAGATATCGTGGTTTCTCTTCCGTGATGCTTCTTTTATTCCGAGATTCAAAATCTGTTTCCTCCCAGCGACTTCAATCGCGGTATCGTTCCTGGGCACGACCACCGAATCCATTCGTTTGGGTCGAAACGAAGGAACCCCCTTGCTTTCGATCGAACGACACGGACGTGCGACTAGCTCGACGCCATCACAAAAGACAGCCTTTTTCACCAAACTTATTTAACTTTGCAATAACTTTTTATCTTTGCTTTAACTTTTCTTCATCTTTATTTTTTACTTTAACTCAACAATTTTTACCTAAACACTCGAATGCACTTCTGAGAGAACAAACTAACCTGTGGACCTACAAAAAGTTCTTCATCGGCATGCTATTGGCTACTGTGGCTCCTAAACTTGTTTGTCCACATACGTAGACGTCTTTTGTCTTTTCTCTCTTTTTTTTGCCGATGGAAAGTGGGGGCCTCAAGGCATGTTTAAAAGGGGAGGGACCCCTAACGCCTAACGTATACCGTAAATTTCCTGGTGATATTATTTTATTTCAAGACAGTGAAATTATCACACTCTCGATTTCCAATGCTGAAAAATAATTTTCAAACCCTCCTCTATCATTTATGGTTGTTCGTGGCACTCCTTACATTTTGGAGTCCCACGCAATCCCATCCTGCCAGACTTTGCGGCGTTAATTGCCGCGTCTTGATCTTCCTGCAAATACGTATTGTTTGTCCTATCCTTCTTGTTGATTGTTATTGGCTGTTTTCTTCGTCTTCTGGCTCTTGCTTAGTATATGGGTTTTCCCATTTATTTGCAAATGGCAATATCACAATTTAATATACGAGGTAGGTAGGTAACTATGAATTGGAAGTCGGATGTGATGTGCATGAGCACGACAGAAGACTGAGGGATAAGAATGCGAATTAAAATCCTTGCAATCAGGAGAATACAGGAAAAATTCCGACAAAAAGTTACAGAATTCACCGAAAGGTCATATTCCGATCGGACTATTCCGCAACGTCTGCACTGCCAATATTTGAAACATGTTCGTATGAATCACCTCTTGCTCAGTCCCAAAACTCTCGGAGGACCGAATGGACAAGCATACTACGGTACAATTTGTCCTAAAATAATTATAGATGATGTTCAACACATCCAACAATTAGTCTCACGGTACAATTGGACTCACTGGCACGGTATTGAATGACCTTCCTTCCGTTGCCCACCACCTATTATTTATTCGGTAGAGATGAGGGGACGTGGATCGCATTGACGTCAGAGTACATATGGCACTTTCCATTAAACTAGACAGGGTACTGATTGAGGTTTTTACAAGAAAACAATGCAGTGGGAAAGTGATATGTTACGGTGTTACCCTTCAGTTTCACGAGTGTCGTGGAATTCCCAGTTTTGCCCTACCTACCGAGACGTTTGTCACAAACCGCAACGGTCCTACATAGCATAATCCCTGGGTGCAGAGCACGAAGAATCGATGTCTTGTAAAGAAACTTTCAACACTTTACAGTCCGCTTTGTGAGCGCTTCCAAGAGAGATGTCCGTCGTGCCAACTTTCGCAACGATTTCTTTGGACCGTCGAGCGAAGCACCCTGCATCTCGGATACTTTTTCTTCCGACAGAGATGGTCTACGGAACGTTTCGAATCTCGTAAAGAACCTGTTTCTCTGAACTTGCCAACCGAACGCTTGATCGTCGAGTCCTCTGGGACGGGGACATTCAGGAAACGTTGAAAGAGCTTACTCGGCACCTGCATTGCTTCCACTCTTGAAGTAATGCTTCAGCAGATGAACTTTCTCAACATGCTATGTGCAGGAGCCATACTTCACAAACCTACGATTTCAGATTGAACAGGGAAAATAAATCACAAAGCAAAATTACAAATTGATAATTTCACTTGCGTTACTTTAAGAACAACCTGTACTTTCATGGTTCCCATATCATTTTGACAGTCCCACTTGGGTTAATTTGAACAACTCCTATCAGGGCAATATGGGAATTCCATGTTTCAATGTTTGTTCGTATTCCAGATGCCACCAACGTTTGCTAAATGCTCCGACAGGCATGCACGAAACTTCTTGCGTAGCACATAGGTGGTGGACCATCAGCTAAATCGCGGAAAGGAAACTGGTGGTCCTCCATTTCTACTAGTTTGTGGGCCATCTGTTGCATGTCCCACTTGCCCCAAAAGCCTGGTCTGATATTACGTCATTCCAACAAAAAAAGCCATGGAGGGGTAGCGGACATGACGATCCCTTCTGTCTTTCCTCGATCGCCCTATCGAAACTCCTACATGAGTCCTCATGTATCATATCCTAAATCGAGGGGAACTAAGAGACCTTCCGTAAGGAAATGATCGTGATCGGTGCAAGGAATTTCGAGCAATCAACGAGGAAAGAGGGCAATATCCATTCAAGCGCGGGGAGAACGCCAAGTTTTTTCTTCGAATGGTGTTATAACAAGAAGCAACCGGGACGAGGTCACGCAATCTCCCCACCCCCCATCCTCCCCCCAGCGCACCCACAAACACACGCTTACGCAAAGCACTAACACTTCCCACAACACTCCCAAGTTTATGAGACGGAAAAGCTGTTCAAGTTAATGATTCCTGTTTGTATTCGGAACATAAGCCTGTATGCTGGAATGATACGGGGAGAGAGATCAAGAGGGTGGATTTATTCTGGGGATAAAGTATTCTGGGGCTTCCCCTCATCCTACAGCTTCCTCGCAATCTGTCGTGCCCCAGATACCTGAAAGCAGTCTAACGAACGAGTGGGTTGCAGATGGAAGTGAATGAAACTTGAGACTCGTTCTTGCGCTGGTCCCCATGAGGGGTATAATTGATCGACCGGGGCTTCCTGGTTCGTGGATCTCCGGGAAGGAATTTCCTTGGCTTCGCTTACCTAGGCAGGACGAAACGCATTAGAAGGCACGGTATTGCCTTACAGTAGGAAAAGCTGCATAGCGCTTTCCATACGATTTCTCACTCTCACGCAGCTCACGTTCAACTCCAAAAATATACTCTACCTGCCTTCACCGAGGTCTCAGTTCTCATTCGTCTATGCACGGTGACCAAAAAAAAAAGAAGCAAATGAAAGTCTGAATCACATAAAACCAATGGAGGCATGGGAATAGAGATGAATGAATGGGTTTTTTTTTTAATTGAAAGATAAATGAGTTCTTCACAGAGTTGCTTACTTTCTCTTAGGTGTAATAGCCATGGCGGCGGTAGCACCTTTACAATAAACGGAGTGGAAAGTAACAGCCGCCAGCCGACGTGGAAGCGCGAAACCGCAGGGAAGAGACAGGGAAAAACCATGGTAGGATGGTCCAGTTGCAGTTGTCGAAGTGATAGTTGAAAGTGTCGAATTGAAGATGATATAAAAATTTACATTTCCAGCAGGTTTTGAAGTGTACATTGGAGAAAAACGAAAGCTGATATTCTACAAGGCTGCCAATATCTGATCGCATGGAATCTGCCCAAAAGACGAACCGACGACTGTCCAAAAGTCCGTTTGCTACTTGGTCGAAGTGAATGACTGTTCTTAGCTCTCGCAGTTCTTGGAGATTCCTCCCTATCGCCACGATCTGGAGGTTTCCAGTAAGATTATTCACCCTTCAGTTCCGAGGCGGAATGTCATGATGTGGGTCGTGTCTGGGAAGCTTATTCGACCGGATATCGATAGGTAATATCACAAATTTACCAGAATCGGCTCTAGTGTGGGTCGAAGGTAAAGTAACTCCGACAGGAAAAGGAAAAGAAAATTGAAAATTTTTATTTATTTATTTATTTTCCAGGGGACGGACGCGAACATGCTTCGGCCAGAGGATGTGGCCCAGAAAGGGCGATCATGGATGCCGCCGAATTCAGTTGATCCCGAATGCAAGAACCTGTTCCGCTTTTATATCAGATGGAATATTCTTTAGTACTCGTATAATCCTCGGTCCCGAATTTGAATACGACATTGGGGTTTGGGACAGCGACTTCCCTCATCTCTTCCCTGGAATCTGTGGGTCCATCGTTACGTCATTCGTCTGACAATAATGTCACGTATTGTCACGTGGAATTCACTCGGAATGCTCATTAAGGCATTGGGTCTCGAGTTCCAGACATCACTGTTCGCTATCTTGCTCTTGGAATATCTGTCGATGAGAATATTTCTGACCCTTTAGGCTTCTCCGGATTCTTTGGTGCAACCTAACTCGATGATGGAGCCGTTCATTCTTCGGTTCGATTGCACAAGAACCATGCCGATGTCGATATCGACTTCTTCACCTACAGTTAAATCAATAGACATAATGCCGCTTTTGCAAGAAACGTCCGAAAAGAAGAAAATCATGCCGATCTGCGCCGCTACATCCCAACAGCCTATGATACTTATGAAAACTTATTCTATCGGATGCAACCGATTCCCCGAGGAAAACTGGAAGTCGTAGCCAGGATTTTCTGCTGGAGGGCAAAGGGGGGACAGGCCGTAGTCCGAGTATCACGCTAGTTCAGTCCTACTATCCTCCGGTCGGAAACATTCAACATTCCCTTACGTAGACCCACCCACTGGCGTCGAAAAAAAGAAAAATTGCTCATCACTTACAATTGGTAAGTTTTTGAAAGAAAAAAAACACGTTTTAACGTGCAAGTGGGATAAACCTTTATTACATTCTTCAGACAGCCCGAAACAAATCTTTGCGAGTGACTGTTACTTATTTTTCCACACCGAATTCTCTGGAGTGAACATTCGCAAACGTTTAGTTGATTTTGAAATTGAACTCTTTACATCATCAGCCGCGTGACTGAAGAGTAACTAAAACAAAAACAAAAAGCAGTATCCTATTGAATGCCATGTCAATATTAATTAAAAAATGCAGCAAATTTATCCCACAGTATATCAATTTCAGCCTCACAGTGGTTTAAGGCTAATTTTAATTTTTAAAAATTACAATCATTACATTTTTTCCTACAAAAGTGCAATGCTCGATAATATCATGCTTTTTTGTTAGAATCGGAGAACTCAAGGACATAATAAAATTATAATATTTGCCCATAAAGAGAATAAGCAGCCCGGATTAATACGACTGATCGTGTTAGTCAGCTGCATGGAGTGGAAAATTTAGAGAGATTTGGCAGAGATTGTTTCTGAGACAACGAAGCAGGATTTCTCCATGTTGCCTCCAGAGGCCGGGCGCTTGGCAGAATGAGCGGTTTTGTTTGGCGGTCATTATGCGATTTGGATTCCCTCGAGATGCAGGTTGCCCCCGACAACATCTTCAATTGGATTATTTGGCTATCCTTTTTTTCTAAGCGTTCTTCCGCCCGTTCCCAATCTGCCAACTAATGGATAAACAGAATTTTACGAGACGATGTCGGCGATCAGGCAAATGTTTCCCGATGCATTACTCTCAATCGAGGCCTACAGATAAGAGATAAAGTGACGCAGCTTTTATGCTTCCACTGAACAGAGGAAAAATGCTCGTAGCGTCATGTTGCCCCGTCGCCACAACTGTCAAAGCGCGTTTGAGCCATGTATCTGTAAGCGGAAGTTTGGATACGGTATGTATCGAGAGAGAGTGTTGAATTTCCAGACGCGAGTTCATCTTTTTAGTCCTATTTAGAAGACCTAGGTCACACGATACGATGTCGATACGATGCGGTTGTCAAGACGAAGTGACGATAGGGTCATGCGTAGCGTAGCAAACTTCACATTTTCGCCAAGCAATTAAATTCAACATTGAAATGTATTATGTTGTCCCATAATTATCTGCGCATGTTCGAGTCCGCCCTACACGAGCACATAGTGCATAATGACATACGTATGTAGTCGACATCAATTTCATCAGTAACCTTCTGAGCTTTAGACGTCGCACTCCTTGTATCTGTGTTTCAACCATGAATTTTGAATAATTAAAAACCTCAGCCACTGTCGCAGAGCTACGAGCATTCATCAAGATCTGCCTACTTCAAGAGCTAAACGCCAGTTTCATCCGCAAGAAGCTCATCAAAGTGGTAGGTAAGAGAGC
This sequence comes from Darwinula stevensoni, assembly GCA_905338385.1. NCBI lineage: Eukaryota > Metazoa > Arthropoda > Ostracoda > Podocopida > Darwinulidae > Darwinula > Darwinula stevensoni. The sequence continues at coordinate 15,297 of CAJPEV010003531.1, read as the reverse complement.
TCATCTTTACGTACTGTCCAGAGCTGGGTTTCGTGAGGGGCGCACCAGCAACGAACACGTGTGGCTGGTCGACCTGTCTGGAGACGAGGCTGTTAAAACAAATGTCGAAAACATGTTGCGCAAAAGTAAGGCCTGGTCATTAATATGCGTTTCCCCATGCACAAGAAACAAGTTCGTTTTCTTGCTGTCTTGAAGTGTATTAGTGAACATTTGCGGGGTGAACCTCATTTCGAGGCATCTGGAAATGTTTCGGATGCTGGTGGACCTATTGGAAAGGGAGGGGGAGGGGCCTTCGGGGTTAGACCTAGGCCACACCCCTGAATAGGCGAGAGAGGAAAAAATATCGCGGATTGAATTCACGATAGTGTCAAGTTACAGGTGCAGCATGTTCAGCAAGGCAGAAATGGAGATGCTCCAGATTGCATCTGGTAATAAGAACCTCATTCTCCAAGAGGCAAATGTTGAGTTGCTCTGTGCTCTACCTAAATTATAATATCGACGTACCCAACCACACAATGCAGAGGTCCCTTGTCCCCCTACCTACGCCATAATACAAGGATGAGGGAGGATCCGGGGCGGGAAGGGAATCCTACTCACTGACGTCATCCTTCCTTCAAAACATAGTTCCATTCATGACTCATGCAAACACTCCTCGCTCTCGGTCACAAAGGTCGTCCTCTCCTCTCGTACTTATTGCACTTCAAGAATTCGAAGAACATATCGATTGCAGCTTTTTTTAAATAAAGACGCGAATATACTCCTAGAACCGGTTTTCTTAGGGTGTTCAGACAGGCAAGACTCAATGGGGCACTTCAAGGTTGGGATGGCTAGGCTTGTGGTTTTCTGGTTAGAGCAGGGAAATGTGTACCCTCGACATGGTTTCCATCAATTCAAGGTGAAACGCAGAAAGAAAGGTCGACGAGGGATATAACATTTTCTCGTGACAGCCAAAAGAAGGCAAAAGCATGACTATCCTGTACCGCGGGTGCCCGGAACCTCTCTCTCAGTCGTCCGCTACCATAGACAAGAAAGGGACCGCGGGAAAGCCGCTGATGGGTGAGGAAGGATGTATCAGTGCGCCTCACGCTCATGCGCATTGGGAGAGTAGATGACTGTGCGTTGACGAAAGCCTGACGTGGCATTTACGTCGTCCGTCTGTCCACTCCCATCGCAGAGATCCTGTGACGAAGAACACGTAACAGGTACGTAAAGAGTGGACCCTCAATTCGGCTTTTCCCCCTCAGCTCTGCTTCTTTCACTTCTCCCTCGTCACGTTCCTAAGCTATCTTTCCTGGTTCTTCCACTCATTCCGCGTGCTGTAGGCCCAACATAACCTTTCATTAGTTCTTAGGCCAGCCGAGCCCTAGGCCTCTGATATCCTAGGCCTGGTACCATTCATTCGGCAGGTTGGGCGGGATGCGTGAATATAAGCCTAGGTGAAGTCTCTGCCAGAAGCGATAAGATTAGGCCTAGACCTAGACTACCTGATAGCCTCTCCCGCCTAGCCTCTGCTGGACACCGACAATGTGTGGCGGTAGGCCTAGGTGGTAAGCGGTATGCTTAAAGTGGGCGTAAGCCGTGGGGTAACTATATTTCAGTGATTTAGGAGTGTCTGAATTGCTGGATATTACTAGTTACAAATTTGCGGGTGTACTTTTTCTTTGCATGATTTTGACATCTTTTACACCAAGAGAGCGCGTGCACAACAAACACTGACAGTATCAATGAAGTTACTGAAAAAATGCTATGGGAAACCCACTTGGATTGTTTGCATGAATTTTACAACAAACATTTGCATTTTTCAATGTTTGAATGTGAAACCTACATCTTCAGTGGCCTCCCAGGTGTTGTTCCAGTACCTGTTAAGCAATTTGGTTTACATTAATTATGAGTAAAGAAGTCCCTATGATGGAGCAGGATGGGAAGGAATCATGGTTTCAAAATTTGTGTGTGCATTCCATAAGTTGGCAGCATGAGGCTTGCTGCACTAAATTTACCTTATCTGAATACAGTTTCTGGCTTAACTGCTTCAATTTGATCATGGTGGATGAGTATGTTTTAGGTTGACTTGCAATTACTGGTTATATTAATTTCATGAATTAAGTTCATAAGCATTCCAAGTGTGTTTGTTAATGCAGAATCCTGATTATTAATTGGTTGTTGGTTCCTCTGCATAGGTCAGGATAGGCAAAAGGAACCTGTATCTACATTTTCTATTGGATGCTATGTCCTAAATTTGGTATCTAAGCCTGGACCTAAGTAAACAGCTTGCACAACTTGCACTCACTGCTTGCTTTTTATTAAGTCTTCTTGGGAAGCTTGTGCATTAAGCACATGCTTCCTATTCTGTATAAGTGGGTAGAGCAGGTGTTTCTAAACTTAAGCAAAGAATGCCTAACATGAGCTGGATAGAGAGTGAAGAGAATGGGATATGCATGGGAGGCTTTACATGATTGAGAACCTATAGGCAACAGGTTAAGAGGTAGTCAGCTGCCATGCCAGCATCAAACCTACCCTGACTTGTTTTTTGTGGCTCTGACTGAAAGAGTAGTCTGGTAGTAGATAATCTGTTGGTGAGTGGTGCCAGTTCTGCACCTTGATAGTGGGAAAGGGAGTAACTACCCCTTGCATAGCAAGTTCAGGAAAGCCTTACAGGAACAATCACTGAGATGTGTTTTGGCTACTTTGACATGTGGTAACAGGCATGCCAAAGCATCCTGTAAGAGAGAGGTAAGCTAAGAAAAATGCTGCTATCACTTTTAAAATTCTAGGAAACAGGATTTATGCATGAGGATGTGTCTTACCTGGGCAATGAGCTAGGGATGATGGGAAGAAACTGTATAGTGTATCTGCTCAGACATAGGGTTATTGGGTCTCTGCTGTTCCACATTAGTCAATTGCTTTGGGGTGGGTTGGAGCCATAGGTGACTATCACAATCAAGAAAGAAGGGGGAGAGTCTTACCTATTATTGTGATATCCATTTGAAGTCGCTAATATATTTTTTTAGCCCCCCCTGCTGATTGCTGTAGAGGTATATTGGGTTGTAGTTCCCCTTTGCCCTCTTGTTTGGCCATAAATCAATCATTATTCCCTTTTACCTCAGGGCTGCTTGTCACTTCACCTCTGTTTATCTCTTTCAACCTCAAGTCCAAGTGGATTCACTGTTGGTGGGATTAGTGAGGTTTTAGTGCAAGATATGAGAGGGTCCCTAGAATCTGAGAATGTGAATGAAACTGCAGAAAAAAAATAATGGGTGGAGTATGATGTCCATTCTCACACTAATAGCAATACTCTGTTCACATGATGAGTTAAACTTACATATGACTTGCATCCAAGGAGTGTTTGGTTGAATGATGTCACACTGTACATTTTAACATGCTGACCAGCTCTTATTGGCTGGTGCTGTCAGCAGTTTACCTGCCAGTGATAGAAATTTCAATGTCACTTCATGGAAAAATTCAACTCTCACCTATTAGTAATTTTTCCTATTTGGCTTAGGCCTAGATCTCACGATCATCATTAACATCTGAAAAAATTGGTGATTTCTAGGCCTTTAATTGGGCCTCAGTTTTCTAGGTCTTATTCTGAAGTGTCATCTCCTGGCTATGGAGGGATCTATGAGATTCCAAGTCCTGGTATGTTTCAACTCTGAGTTGAGAGAGATAGAGAGAAAGCTAATTTAAGTTATGCCTTGTCTTAGTATGCTCTAGTCTGCAGCATGTAGAAGCCCCCAGTTTAGGCTGATATATTGCTTTCAATGCCCAATTGAGAAATGAATGAAATTATACTATTGGCTTTGCCCAGGTACATTTCTCTTTGCTGTGAAATGTGAAAAGCTAAGAATCTTATTCGGTGGTAAACATATTCCATAGATTTGTACAAACTCTTTTGGAGTATGTCTCACAGTGTGAAGTAATTCTATTTTGATGCTAGCTATGTAAAGTACTGGGAAAAGTTTTAAAATAATTAGGTATTTTGATATTCATATGCTTGTGGGTTTTGTTTTTTTTTTCAAGATACATATAAAGTAGGACAATTGATTTTGGTTGTTTTCATTTTCCTTGGCAGACATTAGTGTGGAGAGGTGAAGGATGGAGAGCATGGTGGAAGAAGGAGGGAGCAACGATCCACTTGCAAACGACAGTTCTTCTGGAGACATCAACGGTCCTTCCTCCGACGGACACATGGTGCTGGTAGCTCACCTTCCCATATCTTTCCCCCTTTATTTAAAGTGCATTTTGGGATATTTTTGTTGTCTCATGAGTGAGAGATATTGCTCAAGGTCTTTTCACTTCAATGGATCTCAAGAGGCAGTCAGAGCATTGAGTGCCATGTTTTGCTTGTGGTTGAGGGAAATTAATCTATATAGCTACTTAAGGCTAAATAGTTGCTAAATGGTTTCTTAGAAAGCATTGAGACGTGGTCAGTGACACAGTCCCATACACTTTGGGAGATAAGAGACATCGTGGTAAGGAAATAAAACAGAAAAATACTTAAAAGTTCAAAGCCAACCATGGCTCAGAATGTCAAGAGTACTTCAAAAAAGAAGTATCCTCCTTTTTTTTTTAGTATTCTAAGCTGAAAATATTGGAGGATCTCAGGAGCAATTCCTGATCTGATTCTAAGTTCAGATTATATCATGGTGCAAGTGCAATGGAAATCTTAAAACAATCATTAGATGAACTTAGTCACCACTCATCTGGGCTATTGGCTTATGATACCTTTGCTAGACCTATGATCTGAAAGATTGGTTCTTCTCTTGAATTCAATGATCCAGAAATCTTAACTTTGGAAGATGCATTCCTCCCAGAAACAGTTTCCAAGTCTCAATCTCATATAAGCCCACCCAGCTTGTATGAGAGTGAAATGCTTTTGACTCAGGCTCAAGGTCATTGATTGGGCAACTATCCTAATGACTGTTTCCTTTAGCTTAAAATGAGCACCATGTTTTCTTGGACAAAACATTTTATTTTAAGACTGTGAACTAAAAGGAGGCTTCAGCCTTCAGCCCTTAACAGTTCATATTCTGAATGAGTGGTCTGTCTTCCTCTGTATGAGCTTTTTTTTGTTGGTTGTCAACCTTTGATTCTACATAAATGCTGCAAATAAGGTTTTATTTTTATTTTTTTAACTGTAGGTTTCTCAGTGGAAATATGTTGGTTCATTCCAAATGGTCCTTCCTCTTCCCAGTCGGTGATCCAAGCAACCCAGCAGCAGCAGCCATCTGTGATACAAGCAACCTCGGGACTACAAGCAGTACATTTTTCTAAGGGGAATGTCATTCTTTTGAACACAAGCAAGTCAGGGGGGGTCATTCAGTCTGCCAGTGGCAACACATCCATCCAGGTATGCCTAGACATTTCCAAAACTTTTGTTTCCTTTCTCCATTTACAAGTATTCTTTTCAAATACTGGACTCCATTATGTTTGTTACTTACCTGCTGTGAATGTAGGTGGTAGAAACATCTGATGATGCAGAAGAAGAGGCAGCAAAGAAGCGCAGGGAAATCCTTGCACGGAGACCTTCATATCGCAAGATACTCAATGATCTTTCTGGAGCAGATATAGCAGGTTTGCATTAATTGGCTGTATAATGAATGGTGTCAGAGGTTTGAAAGAAGTATTCCTGTGCATGCCAAAGAATTGACCTAAAGGAGGACCTGGAGTTTGTTCCTCAAAGTGAAATTGGTGACAAAGGAAAGAGCTCTACAGTGACACACTATCATACTCTGGTTCCAGATTGGATCTCCCCCCACTACCTGTAGTTAATGGAGACTGTGGGGGGTAATACGATTTCAATCCAAAAACAGCGTAGAGGAATTGTAATTCTGATCTGTAAGACAGGTGTGATTTTCAAAATTGAACACTGAGACTGGGTGAGATTATGGGAACTTCCAGTAATCCAAACTCTTCAATCTGTACATTGTTGCTCTCTGCTTGATGAACTGAATTCAATTATACCTACCATAATTGCATGACCTTTGATCTGACTTCCCTTATCCCTACATGTGTTTTTTGTTTGCTTTTCTAATTGAGCCAAGTTTTACAATGCTTCAATTGGTTCATTCACATGAAATATTAGTGTTCAATGCCCAATACCAATGTAATATCTATGCCCTTATGGACACTGGATACTTGTTGAAAACATACTGTTCTGAAGTTCACATTGGAGACTAACCTAACTATGAATGATATAACCATATCTTTCTAAAACAAATGTAGTTTTAACCTTTGAGCTACCCATCCAAACCAAACTGAAATATCACATGACTGGGCTAAATGAGGGGGGTGGGGGTGGGGTTGGTTGGTGGGGTATCATTCATTTCAGCTTATGGAGCTGAGTGAGACTTTATATATTCCAGATGTACAGTCATATAGTTGGTCTTGACTAGATATTTTCTTTTACTTTAAACTAAGTGGTTTTCAAATTTATTTGTTTTGATTTTCTATGCAGGCCTTTCCTGTGTCTCAGGTTTTGTGGGAAGAACTTTTACATCAGTTGGTTTACTTCAATCTGCATTGTCTTATTTAAACCTTACTTATGATTTAATCATGTTATTTATTTAGTAGATTAATAAGTGGGAAATTCAATACACATAGGTATACACCTTATCTACTGCTATTCATATTTATGTAATTATTTTCAGAAAGTATAGCATTTTGAATAGTGTGCTTTATTAAGTGTTTTGGTTTATGGCCTAGGTTGGCTGGGCTCCTTTCTCTTAAATTATGTATTGATGAGAATGATGTAGCACATAAAAAAAATACTTTGGGTTGTTTTAGATCGTGATAGTGAGAGTCCACCAGGTTCAGAATCCAGCCAGGAGAGTTCCACTGTTACCATCACAGCTGGAGCCCCCTATCAAGCAGGACTCCTCAAAGGTGAATTATCCAACATCTAATTGATTAGAATTGGAATCTGTGTTCACTATTTTGTATAAAGTGATTATCCAACCATGAACATTAAATACATTGCCATTGCTTCATCTGTCAATATGATGTTGGGGGTGCCATTAATGACATGCCTGAATCTGTCTCTATCAGAAAATGTTACCAGCAGGTCTGATTCTTCCTTGGTGCTTTGATGTACACACCACTCTGCAAGGCAGGGATGAAAGTAGCAGTATTAGATTTGACTTTGCCATGAACAAGCTACACCCAAGTACCATGCTCCCTTGGAAGGCAGTGAGCTGTAGTGCCTTCAATCCTGCTATTAACTGATATTCCAGACCATGGGCATGTCTTATGTACCATGCTGCCCAACACCCATATGGTTACTGAATAGTTCCCCAGTGATATGCCATGTCAGCTGTCATTTGTGGACTTTGAAATCAATGTGGTTCAGGAAGCAAAGGAGTTGGGCATCCATGCAATAGGTCATAAATATGACATGGAGGAAAGCTGTTTGCACAAGCAGATGGAGGTGAAGGCGAAATTGAGTCTGGCTCTAAAGAATCTCATGGCCTTTCCTAAGGAAAAATGGATAATTTCTGGTAATTTAGAAGTGGCAGAATACATGAAAGAGTGAGTCTGTACTTATGTAGAAAAATCCTCGAAGCATACTTCAACATTTTGCTTTGTTCTGGCGCTGTTTGTCAGTTTTTGGCCTCAAAAGGATAGTCTATGTGTAAAACTAGAGTGATCTAGATGCAAACCTGTGCAATTGCAAGAGCAAACTTGATCTCCCATTGGAAATTCAATGCATCATGAGGGGGTGATTCATGAAGTGAGTTGAATTTTCTCTTTGTCAGAAAACCTCAATGGTTCAAAAGTTTTCATGAGAAATGATTGTCTCTGGAATGGTCCCTTGGAGGAGGATGAAAGCTCTGCGAATGATTTTTCCACACTGCCAGACACCTCAGATTCCAATACTGAATGAAGTCCACAAATCGACATAGCCACTCCCTGTTTACTGTTTTATTGTTATTATATTTCTCCTGCTCTGACTGACTGCAGACACTGTTTCTGCCGCAATAAGTGGCCGATGAGTTATAGGTATGCTGAAAAATTTTATTCTTGAAAAGGAGAATTTTTTTCCCTCGAGTATAAGATGCACCCCCTCATTGAACACTATAAAATATGTATTTAAAACAAAGTGCCTTTTACACAAGTAAATACTGTAAGTAAGCAAATAAGTCTTGAGTACTTGGTCTTCATGATTTTCAAGTCTCCCAGAAAATTCTTTCAATGTGTAGTCCTCCCATAGAGCAACTCCATTAGTAGAGTACCTGGTTTTCCCAGAGTCGATTTAAAAGGAATATAGGAGTTAGTATTAAAGGGACTTATTGTGTTTGCAGTGATTCCCGCATCAGCAATTCAGCTGACATCGGGAGGAGGGGTCGTGACAGCATCATCCTCATCACAGGACGGGGGACTTCCTACCCTCACCATGTCATCTGCTGGTTCCCCTCAAGGAACTACCATTGTCCAGTACCAAGGACAGGATGGACAGTTCTTTGTACCTGGTGGGTTTGTGTTCATGCATTCAGAAGTAGACTTTAATGTCTGCCTACCTTCTGATCATTTACAATGCTGTAAAGTTGAAGGATATATCATTTCTGGAGGACTTGAGGAAGCTGAAATTCAAAAGCATTTTATTGTTGTGTTATTGTTTCTCAGAATCTTAACAGTATGGAATTTTTTTCCTTTTAAGATGTAGCTTTGTGGAGTCTTGCATTTTCCATATTTGAGTGGCCTGTGAAAAACCTGATTTTCTGTTGATGTAACCTTATCCATGCCCCTTTCAGTATCTGCAAACGAGTTGCAAGGGTACCGGCTGCAAGCTGTGGGTGGTGGTGGTGGGGCATCAGGACTTCCATCTGGTGTTGTCCTCACTTCAGCCAGTGTGACGAATGCAGACTCCATTGTGGAGGAAGCAGCACGCAAGCGCGAAGTGCGACTCCTCAAAAACCGTGAAGCTGCACGAGAGTGCCGACGCAAAAAGAAGGAATACATTAAGTGTCTTGAGAACAGAGTTGCTGTCCTTGAAAACCAGAACAAGGCTCTCATTGAGGAGCTCAAATCTCTCAAAGAACTCTATTGCCAAAAGGCCGAGTGAAGGAGGTGTAGGTACGGATGAACCGAGACATGGATATATTTGAAGGGGCATTCTCACATGTGCACACACTGAGATACACTGATGTATCTCTTTGAGCAAATTCAGAGCCAAGTTCAATTTCAGAATCCTCCCTAGTGGATCATCTAGTCGACCTTACACGTTTCCATTTTTGTTGTTTCCCCTTTCCCCTGCTATTCCAGTTCCTTTTAAGACAAATTCTTGCTCTGTTTGTATGTGCTGATTTCTTTCTCAAGGGCTGCATTCCATGTCTGATTGTTGCTTTTTTAGCCTTGCCTTTGTCTGAACTCTATGAAGGTATGCCTTGCTTTGCACCATGCAGGATAATTATTTGCTTATTTTCATTTTAAAAAAAAGCTTTTGATTATTACAACCTCAAAATCGATATGTATTGAATGAGCTCTAGGTAATGTTATGTGGTTTCCTCAAGAGGCATTCAGATTTATATCCCATTTGTGTCTCTCTCTTCCAATACTTCATGTTTTAAAAATATTGTTCTGTTGGCTTTGTTCTTGAAGCGAGAAAGTGGTGCATGTTGATAATACTTTCACTTTGTTGTCCTATCATGGATGTTCATTGACCGTCCAGACTCGTTGCTCTCTTGCATCCATTTCTGCCTCTTTGTGTCTGGTCTTGGCTTAGTGTCAAATTGGCCTCCGCTCAGCATTGCCTGGTTGCATGTGTGGACTGTGACTTATCTAGCTTGGAGGAGAGTTATGTTGCAAATCAGTTTCATTGGTGACACGATCTCATTGTTTGTGTAACTTCATTTGGATTTGAATCCATTACCCCCTACCTTCCAATTTTAGTTGAGTCAAGGTGCATCTCTGAGGTGCATTGTTGTTCACCCTTCCATGTGGGAAAAGAGAATGAGACCTATGATTTTTGTTTGGATATACACAGAGTTGATCCTATCATATCGTGGTTTTTTCATCCTTGGACTTATGGCCCACCAATATGAAGTGGGGGATGGCCTGACAGCTTGTCTGTGATTTTGGTTTTAAAGTAAATGCATTTGCGAGGGGTTTTGTGCTTGTGACCTCACCCCTTTTCATCTTTAATGAAGGAAAGAGGAACTCGGGTCTCATAATTGGTGGGACAAATGTCCAAGGCCAATTGCACATATATGAAGAGGTTTGATTGATTTGTGTTGAAGTGTGTTTTTTACCATCCATCTTCCATGGCCAGGAGGCATTCAAGGAAGCTACGTGAATGTTTTCCAATGAAATGGGCAGTGATTTTTCATTCCCTATGGAGTTGATTGACAGTTGATATTTTTTAGCTTCAAAGCACATCTTCATTGGGCCTACTAAGGAGTGCAAGTGCAGAATTCCATTTACTCGTTTTTAATTTTCTTGGCAAAAGCTGTGGTATTGGATAATAGGGATTCTCACAACAAAAACACACCTTTTTAAAGAAAAAGCCTTCATCAATGTATTGAATTATTTGGAAACCCTTTGGCTAAGAAAAAAAAGACAGGAATACGGAACACGAGACATAATCATACAACCTTCCGTATTGTAGGAAAACGAAGATACTTAACCCTTATCTGGGCAAGGGTAGTACATTGGACTCGATTAATTGTATTTTGATTCATATTTACGAGGAGGCATGTTTAATGTGTCCTTTAGATGATGCAAGACAATGTTACCATGGAAAAAAGAAATAATATAAACAGTCTTTTTAAACGCTTTCCTGACGTAAACGGGCAAGGGGAGTTCGCTTAACTCGTTACATTTATATACGTTTTGCAACGGTTCTTCGCTCTTGCCGGCACCCATTCACAATCATTTCGCTGCATCATATAGCCGCAACAAAGTCACGCCGGGAATACAGCTCAGTTTTGGGCTACTCTGAAAAATCCTCTGGCGTGCCTCTGTAGTGACGATCTCTACTTTGGTGAAGCCTGCATGCAGTGCTTGATTGTGCTCCAGTTCGAGTATGCCTAGCTAACATAGACGGTTTTCTCGCCGTTTCATGCAGCCTGAGATAATTTTGGTATGACATACGCAGCCGTGGAGTCTATTCCAGGGGTTAAGGGATCGCGGCCACCTCCCGCGCCCATTGGGAGGTAATATTTTTCCTTGCTAATCTCTAGTAGGGTATAGCGCTCCCGCTCCGCCGCCCTGCCCTGAAGTATTCCCTTCATGTATCCTGTAGCGAAGGAGCTGGTAAAACACTCTTTTCAAAATGAGTTTAAAGATTTGCAAATTCTTTTTTATTATAAGAATCTTATTTTTGTTTCTGTTCCCTTAGACTGCGGTGAGATATTGAATGTCACTGGAAATTATTTAAAATAAAAAAGCATCCTAGACTATGAAGAGATGGATGAAAATCTCAGAAACTTCCGTCAACACGTTGCATGGTACGACAAAATATACGACTTCTAATTGTCTCAGTAATCATTTTTTAATGGAGTAATTACTTAATTTTTCTACATATGAATACTCTGGGAATTGTTCTTGTGTTACTGTGCAACTGTGTGTCTGTGATTATTGCATACGGCACAATGAATGTAGGGTGATTCAAAAGGAAGAGTCCATTGGACTCCCCTTGCCCACTTAGGAAAATACCTTTCCTGGAAAAAGGTTTAAAGAAAAAAGGTGTTTTTTGAGAGCATTACTGAAATGTGATTTAGCTCCCTCTTCTTTTTTCATTTCTTAGAAGTGTTCATTAAATTAAGTATATAGTAATAGCAATATATATTGGGTTTGTGGGAAAGTTCAGTCGTTTTTGCTTATGTACAATTGTACTGATCTCCCAAATACGAATACAGCTAGTGATGAATCATCGATTGTTTTTGTTTTTATCTTTGTGGGTTAGAGTATAAAAGGATGTCATCACTAGACGTATTCGTGTTTGGGAGATGAGTCCAATTGTACATAACAAAAACTACAGAACTTTCCCACAAACCCAATAGTAACAGTATGGGCCTCGAGTCCCCTGATTGCAGATTCTCTTTTTCGTTCCCAGATCTGGCAGCAAATGATCAGAACTAAATAGATTGTGAATCGCGATAATTTCCGTGTGAATGAGCTTTCCCATGGAAGAAAGATGTAAAATTGGTTGAAGTCATAGTTCTACTATACATTTCGTGGATGGAACTCTGGAGTTACGCATCGAGTAGAATTCTTCTTGCTTCGTCTGCCAAGGTGTCAATTCTTTCTCTGGACAGACATGGTGGTTTGCTGGCGACATCTGAAAGCATAAAGCTATTGTGATGCTGTGTTCTCCACATGGTAGCTACAAATCTTAGGTAGGAGGAACGATGATACAAAGTAAACGGAACCAGTCACATTAATACGAATCCTCTGATTCCAGAAAAGGAGAATCCTGCCTTATACGTTCTCCGCAAGATTTACTCGTTACTGCTCAGGGGGGGGGGGGGAGTGGATTCCATCGCCGTTGTGGCAAAAAAACGTACAAGATATGTCGTGGATAAATGGGAAACTTGCGTTCCTCCCTTGTCTCTTTTCGCCTCCTCGTAAGAAACATTTTTAACTTGTATTATCCGACGGTTAACGGACCATTACACTCAAATGAAACGACCGAATAGCGAGATCCCTAGTCTAGATAGATATGCGCGCAACTCATTCGCCTGACTTCCGTAGTTTACATGTAAATTAACGTATATCCTTAAGCGGAGGAGGTGGCTTAGGGAAGATCGTCGCTTCAAAAACCCAGATCGGTTCGTCAACATCGAGCCAATGGTGATGCGATTTGGGTGCAGATGAATTTTTCGAGCACTCGACCCACATTTGAAATCGATGAAATACACTCATGCTTGTAAGTGAGATTTTTTGCTCCCCCCTCATATACGGCGATCGCATTGGCAAGCTTCCCAGACTTTTGGCACTTGAGACAGGAGGCAGTAACGACCTGGAGCGTATCGACCGCAACACACAATGCACCTAGTCCGTTCTCGAGCACGTCTGGAACTTCGTCGTTTGTAACTTCGTCGCGTTTGCATGCCGTAATGCGCCATGCTGTCTTCCCAACTCGTCTTCGTATGGATGAGGACACCCCCCCCATCCCCACAGCTCTCCAGGTCTCTCTTTCGCAATCGAACATCGATCCTTCACCCAGTTCCGGAAGTGCAGGACACCGAAATGTATGGCTCGTGTGTTTCGTTTCATTCTACCTACGAATTTTCATTCAGCGTTCCGAGTATAGAGGGCACTGTTGATGTGCTGCTGAAAATGCTTTGAGCATTTTTTCCATTTATCTCATCAAGAAAACAAGCTGGAAAGCAGTCAAAGAAAGAAATTTCAATATTGTACTGCAGGGTTAACCACCCGGCAGGTATCATGGCATCCCATGAACGTCCCACAACGGACATCCCATGAAGATACGAGGGATTTGGCACGTAGGACGTAAGTATTCCTCATCTTCCTGGATGTCCTGTTGCTCATTGGGTAGGTGGTTGGGAGTGTGACGTCAGAGAATTCCCTGAGTATTCTGCCGATCTGGTGAGGTCCAGGGCAAAGAGCTTAATTTTTTTTCTCAAACGTTTTCTTTCCATGCGTCACTGAGTAATCAGCTTTGCGACTGCCTATTAAAATGGAGAGACACTGGAATGCAGGATATATGATAGCGATACGGAGCGCCCCCCCCCCCTTTATCCCCTCATCCCTGCTTGTCAGTTCGACCCCAATTAACGAGCAGGGTTAGAGTTAGCGTTACCAATCCTCCCGCATTCTGCGGGACAGTCCCGAATTTGGTTGTCTGCCCGGCGTCCTGCAAACAGAAAGTTTGCCTACGTTTCCCGCTATAGAGTAAACGATTAAAAAAAAAAGTTGAAAAAAAAGTACAGGGTGGGCAATAAGTCTGGATGCCCCATGGTTTACGTGTCCAGGAAATCTGTATTGTCTCGGCAAATTATTATCCGGTGCCAGGACCCGTGAGACATTCGTCTGAATTGGGCCGCTGTGATCGTGGCAAATACTGGACGAACAGCGGTTTTCAGCTCCACCGGCATGCTGTCGTTCGTGTGCCCAGAAGCTTGCAACAGGGCGTTTTCAACGCTGTAAGAACTTGTATCACCCATCGTTCAACAGCTGCAACGAAAAATAAAAATGTATATACAGTATATCAATGTAGAAATCATGAAGGGGTGTCCGGACTTACGGCCAAAAACCTTTGTCTTGGCACACCCCCTGCTCCACCCGTCAGCCTCACGTGTCTGGCTTTCTAGTATCTCCATCACCACCCTCGGCGGGATGTGCCAGCGGTTCTCAAACTGGGGGAAGCGTGAGGGTCCCATGGGGGGCGCGACAGCTCATGGGGTTTTTACGCTTTTTATTTCTTAATTTATTAGAAGGATCAATTTTAAAAACTTTGCCTAATATGGATAGGTTTTTTTTTTCATCACTGAAAAATTTTACGACCTTGGAAGACTTGAAAGAAGGCAGATTTAAGCAGAGATGCGTGACGCAAATCCGCCCTTTTTTCTCTGAAATGCGAGACCGACGAGGCCTTTCTCATTAAAATCAAAGCAATCCCCTGACGAGGGCTTTGAAAGTACATTCGATTTCATCTTGGTGTTCGTTTTCATCGGCGACTTCCGATCGAGACGACGAATGGATCGTGCGTGTCTTTTGGTTGTCACTCGAACACTGTGCAGTGTTGGTGCATTTGTTTTCTCGAACCGAATGTTTGAAAAGACTCAAAGAGGCAGAAGAGCCGGGTTCCACAGGCAGGATATAATGTCCGAAGACATTTCTCTGTCGGGCCCTGGAAAATACTCTTCCCAAATGCCTTGCTGCCAAAATTACCTTGCTAAAATTCGATGCCACTTGAAAATGGGCTATGCAGTCATTGCTACCGTTCGGTCCAGATTTGATCGATTGAGAGCCCAAGAGCAGTGTTCCTGCAGGCACAAAACGTGCAGGCCTCGTTCGAATTGAATGTGGTGACTGACCAATTCTTAACTGTGACCCAGTCCTGGAATTATTGCAATCTTGCATCATTTATTGTTTTGCAATCATCGTACGCGGAGAACATCTGTAGGGTAGATTACATTTCCTGACTCTCTTCTCGAAAAGGAAAGAGGAGCGCGATGATAAGACAGGGTTGCTAGGGGGGCGCGACGCCAAGTTAGGGTCACTGGGAGGGGGGGGCGCAAGTTTACAGGGTGGGCCAAAAAAAAAGACAGTTTTCAATAGGGCTGTCACGATAGCAGTTTTCAAAACATCGATGCATCGACCAAAACTATCGATAGT
>CAJPEV010003530.1:0-14759 GCA_905338385.1 Darwinula stevensoni | reverse complement strand
CCTTAGAGGGGTCCCTCCCTTGGCCAGTCAGGGCAGTGGCTGCTCGTAGAGGCCACAGTGCTAGCCCTCCTGGCCAGGGCTTGCCCTCTCTTCGGTCAGGCTCTCTCCCAAGGGAGGGCTTCATTAGGGGGTAGTGGGTATACCGCACTAGCCTCGCTATTCAGCGGGGGGACACCCGAGCTTGCCCCGTGGGATTTCCCACCCTACCTGGAGAAAGACCCCGAGGTTACCTTAGGCAACCGAGGGGCTCTAAGCCAGGTGGACTGGGGGGTCCTGGACCCTGGTCGGCTGCTCGTAGAGGCCTGTCCCTAGGTTCCCCTCCTTGGGGTCACCCCTGGCCCTCCTGTCGTACGGTCTTTGGACCTCCAGACAGGGTTGGCCGTGCAATGTTGCTTCCCTTTGGTTCGCAAGACATCGTGCATTTTTCAGCTTTGGGTTTAAATTACGCTTGGAGTTTCACGTTTACAGCCACTAATTGTCATTTAAGGCGTCTAAGTTAGAGGTTTTCATTTTACTCATCGAGATTAGATAACTCAGTTTAATGAGCGAGTAGGGTGTTCTAGGTTGAAGCTACTTTCATTCCGTCATTTTCAAGTTGGAGTGATCCATTGCAATCTTTAGTAGTGGTGGTTGTTAATACTAGCTACTCCATTTCTTCAAGGACTTGTCAGAGGGTTAATTAAATAAGGAGCTATGGCAGTAAGGAGTTATTAAATTAAGGTGATGACAGTGCACCTAGTGGTAGTAAAGGATGCCGCTATAATAGGGGTGTTTTATTTGATAGGGTGGGTCTCATCTATGGTTTGGAGGTGCGCCCTGGGGTTAGTCGAGGGTTAGAGGAGTTGTACAGTCATATGTCATAAGGCCCTAGGGCTAGATCTATAGCTTATAAAGATCAAATGATTGGTGAGGATGTAGCACTGGTTTAAATTTTAAAGGAGGAGTAGTATGGTGATCGTCATGTGTCAGGTTGCTCTGAGGTGGAAGATCTAAAGGAATCTTATGTCTGGTTGAGCTCAGGCTATTCAAATAATTCAACCGCTTGGACGTGGGCTTGGAAGAAGGTCGTATTTAAGGGTTGTCTCTAAAGAAGGTGTCACCCATCTGGGTTGAGGGCTGCTGATTAAATTAAGAATATGGTGAGATAAAGGTTGAATAGAGCTCCTAGGACCTCAAGGGGTTTACTCAAGATTGTCAAGCGTTAGGTTGAGTGTAAATAAATTCAACTCTCGCTCTTTTAATGTTTATGTTGCAATTGTCAGATGTTTAAGTGTAGGAGTGGCCATATTGACATAGTGGTAGTAGCTGGGGAAGACGTATTTAAGTATAATGCCAATGCTGCAGGTTGGAGGTTTGTGTCTTTGAGGCGGGCTTGAGTTTGAGATTTCAAATTTATGGCTCATCCAGTTTTATTTTGGGGGTTTGAATATTTGAAGCCCTGACGAATCGAGTTGGAGTTGGATTTCAATTTGGTGGTTATTTTATAAAAAGTAGAATTGATTGCAGAGTTGAAACTAATCTCACTTTTGCCACTTTAATTCAAATTGTCAAAATCTCGGGGGGCAGGTGTTTTTGAAAAATTCATAAGGGGGGTCATCGTCGATTTGTAAAAACCAGGGGGGTGTTCAACTCATCCCTTGAGATCTCCCACACTTTGAGTTGCGTTTTCTCAAAACCAACTGTTTTTCAAAAATCCAAAGTGGGGAGGGGGTCGGATGTTCAATCGAGGCATCGGTCCCTGAGGACACGAGGAGGTTGGGCAGGAGGGGTCTCCCCGTCGGATGATCGGTCAAGGTGTCGGTCCCTAAGGACACGAGAGTTGCCAGGGCATCCCGGACACTGAGGACACTGGATGCCACCGGAGGTCGAGATAATTAAACTGTTGAAAGTGAGATTCTGTTTAGGGTGGTGGATTCAAAATTTGCATCTGGCCCCAGGGACACAGCTGAAACCCCCTGCTGCATCGGTCACTTGGGACACTTGATGCCTTGGGGTCCAAATTTTTTGGGGTGGCCTCAACATTTTGAGTGGCCATCTCATCATGACCCCCTGGGGAGATCTGATTTCGATAGGGGTGGGCCCTGGTCCTCCTCCAATGAAGCCTTATTCGGAGGTCCGACGATTGAATAAAGAATGGTCACGGTTCAACTTAAGATCTGTTTGGGGCAGGGCATCTGATCACCACCCTTAGGCGAGTCTGGCCACTAGGGACACAGACAGGACCCGTCCCCCTTGGACACGTGACTAAGCACAGTGTACAGGGTTAGGGTTACATTGGTATGACAGTTGGCGGGCCACTCGGTCCCCTGACACAAGAGCAACCGTATCACGCAACCATGGGGACCTCATTCTGTTAATGACAGTGGGATATTTATCAGCTACCTAGGGGTTTGCATTCAACTTTTGAGCAGCCGAGCAGGATGGTTGGCCCCTGAGGACACACCCATGGGCCTCTTCCAGGCTTGCCGTGACTGAGCACAGGCCCTCCTGATCAGCGGCAGTTCAGCTAGCTTTCTGTTGCTAAGCTGCTCTTTGGCTGCTCGGGTGGGTAGGGGGGCCTCATGGATACCCCTCTCACTCTTGAATCTCACCCCAGTCTAGGGCCTTGGGGCGTCAGACGCCTGGCCAGCCTGTGGCAGCTCCAAGGAGGGGTTAGGTTGGCCTCTTTTGTTTTTAGGCCCCCCTCCCGGGTAACGGGGGTCTAGGCAATCCTGTGCTTCTCTTGATCTCAGCCAGGACCCTGCCGGACCCCCTTCCGGTCCCCACCTCCTGTCCTTAGAGGGGTCTACCCCTGGTCAGTCGGGGCAGTGGCTGCTCGTAGAGGCCACAGTGCTAGCCCTCCTGGCCTCAGGGTTCACCCTCTCTTCGGTCAGGCTCTCTCCCAAGGGAGGGCTTCATTAGGGGGTAGTGGGTATACCGCACTAGCCTCGCTATTCAGCCCCCCCTGTGGGCTCGAACGGGGCACCCTAAAGGGTGGGATGGACCTCTTTCTGGGGCTCCAATGGAATCCGTTGGCTCCCCGAGATTCGGTCCACCTGACCCCCTGTCTGGTCTCCTGGGCGGCTGCTCGTAGAGGCCTGTCCCTAGGTTCCCCTCCTTGGGGTCACCCCTGGCCCTCCTGTCGTACGGTCTTTGGACCTCCAGACAGGGTTGGCCGTGCAATGTTGCTTCCCTTTGGTACGCAAGGCTGGGATGCTTGGTAGGCTGGTTTTTCATCGAAGGCAGTCTTAATTATAAGGTGAGTAGAGTTGTTGACAGTCTCATAAAGTGTCTTGCAGCTTGAGGGTACTGTTCATCGTCAAGGTTAGGGTGCAGTTTAGGATGGTTTTCATAAGACCCTAATAGTTTTACTCATGTGTTCTAGGTTGAAGCTACTTTCATTCCGTCATTTTCAAGTTGGAGTGACCCATTGCAATCTTTAGTAATGGTGGTTGTTAATACTAGCTACTCCATTTCTTCAAGGACTTGTCAGAGGGTTAATTAAATAAGGAGCTATGGCAGTAAGGAGTTATTAAATTAAGGTGGTGGTAGTATGAGCATAATTTATTTCAAGGGATTATTGTAGTAAGGAGGTTCATTATTTGAAGGGGTGACGATATGTAGGAGGGCTCACTTAAGATTATGATAGTAGGAGGGCTCACTTAAGATTATGGTAGTAGGAGGGGTTAACATTAGGGGGGTCTTTAAGGGTATTGTTAATTAGGGTATTGAGAGTAGGGGTATAATTTATTAAGGCTATTCTTTTCAGGACAGTGGTTTTTATTTTTATATATTTTATAATAAAAGGTCTTCAACCCTGAAGGTATGCCCCTTGGGCCCTGGGCCTCTGGCCTGGGGCCTGGGGGCACCTGCCCTGGGGCCTTTGGGCCTTTGGCCTTGGGCCTTGGGCTTTTCGGCCCTGAGGTCCGCCCTTTGGCCCGAGGTCCTGGGGCTTTTTGGCCCTAAGGGCCTGCCTTTCGGACCTGAGCCCTGAGGCATTTGGCCTGGACCTGCCACTCCCTTGGGTCCTAGGCGTCTGCCTTAGGGCCTAAGGCCTGGGCAAGGGTCTTCGACCTAGGAGGCCTATCCTTCGGGTCCACCCATCCCAGTCGGCTGCTCGTAGAGGCCTAACCTGGGGTTGTCCCCTGGGGCAGTCTCCTCCCCCCTTAACCCTGACCTCCAGTCTATGGGGCTCCCTAGGCTATGCGTAGTCCGCCACCGCACTTTCGGCAGGGGTCATCGTGAGGCACTTCCCTTTGGTACGCGCATTCCAGTGGCCGTTCTTGGCAGGTGGGTTTTAGTGGGGTTGGGCTAAGCTGAAAGGATATGATCAGTATAGGCCATGTCGCAGGTAAGATCATTCAGATTAGGTTTATTGAGCTAAGGAGCACGCAGTTGAGATTAATTTTCAAGAGGCATTATCGAAATCAAGGTTGAGATTCCAGAGGGTATGGTAATATGGGATAGGTATAGTAGATATATGGTAGGGGTTATAGTAGGGATAGGGTACTCTAGGGGTAGGATATATAGTAGATATAGGCTAACCATAGGGTATACTGGGGGGTCCTAGGGGGGCCCTAGGGGTACTGGAGGGGACATAGGGGGCCCATTACTAGTATAGGATACAGAAAAGTACTAGTAATGGGGTCCCTTCCCCCCTCCTCCTCCTTCGCCCTTGGCTCAGTCGGGGTCGTTTCCCTTGCGGTCCACTCCCGTCGGGTCGTATCCACTCCCCTCCTATCTGATATCAACCCTATATTATAATTATAGGCTCATCTTGAGTACTCAGATTTTAATTTGGTTTTGATTTTTGCAGCTCTAAACTACGGGTACTATGTATGAACTATCCCTATAAATATGCTCTTAATTATTTTGGTTGGGGCTAAATTTATTTCAACGGATGATTTTTTTAAAAGTGGGACATAGTTTTCAATTCTTTGGTGGCAGTTTTGTTCAAACCAAGTTGATATTCGCTTAGACCTTTAACTTCAAGTTGGATTTTGAGTGAAGGCTTGTTGGATGTGGCTTAGTCATAAGACTTGTATCAGAGGCTCTTATGCTTTATCAAACTTAGACTGACATACAACCCCTAACCTCTAACCTAAACTGAGACCATTTCTACAATCTCACAACTCACACTCAAACCTGAGTTTCCAACCCAGCTCCTACTACAACAAGAGACTTAATTCAGCAGATCTAACCCTATTAAAATCAATTTAAGGCACATTAGAGTAGGACATCACCTAATACTGAACGCTTGGACATAAGAGGACCACTTCAATCTCGATGTTGTCAGGAGGTTCCGTAAGTATTGAGTCTTATAGTGCTTCTTTAACTTGAGAGGAGATGTTCCAACCAGTTATGTTGATTTAATTAGAGGCCTATTACTCAAACCTAAGAAGTTGTGATTATTGAGGACAAGATTAATAAAGATCAGGGTAGTGCATAGTTTCACCAAAGGGGTTGTGTAGATCCGTGGGTGCTGGAGCCAACTGAAAACAGGATAAGTGGACNATACCGCACTAGCCTCGCTATTCAGCCCCCCCTGTGGGCTCGAACGGGGCACCCTAAAGGGTGGGATGGACCTCTTTCTGGGGCTCCAATGGAATCCGTTGGCTCCCCGAGATTCGGTCCACCTGACCCCCCGTCTGGTCTCCTGGGCGGCTGCTCGTAGAGGCCTGTCCCTAGGTTCCCCTCCTTGGGGTCACCCCTGGCCCTCCTGTCGTACGGTCTTTGGACCTCCAGACAGGGTTGGCCGTGCAATTGTTGCTTCCCTTTGGTACGCAAGGCTTGGGTGCTTGTTAGGCTTTGTTTTAAATCAGTTAGTCGTCTTCATTTATCATCACCTTAGTTGGAGTTGTTGTTTTAAGCATACCTTCATTTAATCCACATTATGGTTACTTTGCGCTATTATTGTCTCTGCAGGTACTCATTATTCTTAGGGTAGTCTCAATAGTTAATCAGTTGGTAGTGTGGTATTTTCTAGGGTTGTCTTTATTGCACTCATCTCAAACTCAACATTGATGGTAGTAGCCTAAGTGTTCACATGGTTTTCAGGGATTCTACAGCATGCTATTTTAGGTTTCAGTGGTTGTTCTAAGCAGTTAAGCTCTCAGTTGTAGGTTAGAAGGACAGTATTATTAACAAGGGTTGACAGTAGGGAGTTTTCAGTTCAGAGGTTTCATTGAGGGTAGTAGAATTGATAGGACGCTTAGTCAGAGAGATTATTATGTCAACAGATGCCACTTACTGGGAGAGTAGTATTGGATCCGGACAGTAGAAGGGTTCCTCAGCTTAAGCAATATTCTTCAAGGAGGCTTTGTTGGATCAGGTAAGGTTGGGATTGTATGACAGTAAGAGTATTCCACATTAAGGACTATGACAGTAAGGGGTATTGAATTATTAAGATGATGGTAGTGGGTGTTCTTCAATAAGGAGTGTTGCATAAGGGCTTAGAAGGGTGGTCTTCAAGGGTGTATTATTTATTTTAAGGATTTTTTTTCAAGACAGTAGTTATTTTTTATTTTATTTAATTATTTAAAAATAAAGTTCTCAGACCCTTAGGGTATGCCCTGGGCCCTTAGGCCTTTGGCCTGGGGCTTGGGGCACCTGCCCTGGGCCTTTTGGGCCTTTGGCCTTTGGGCCTTGGGCTTTTCGGCCCTGAGGTCCGCCCTTTGGCCCGAGGTCCGTGGGCTTTTTGGCCCTAAGGGCCTGCCCTTGGGACCTGAGCCCTGAGGCATTTGGCCTGGACCTGCCATTTCCTTTGGGTCCTAGGCGTCTGCCTTAGGGCCTAAGGCCTGGGCAAGGGTCTTCGACCTAGGAGACCTGCCCTTCGGGTCCACCCATCCCAGTCGGCTGCTCGTAGAGGCCTAACCTGGGGTTGTCCCCTAGGGGTAGGCTCCTCCCCCTTAACCCTGACCTCCAGTCTATGGGGCTCCCTAGGCTCTGCGTAGTCCGCCACCGCACTTTCGGCAGGGGTCATCGTGAGGCACTCCCCTTTGGTGCGTGCATTTCAGTGGCCGTGCCTGAAAGGTGGGTGCTAGTGGGATTGGGGTTCCATCAAAGCTGATCCGAATTCAAGAGATCAAAGCCCAAGGATAATAATCAGATCGGAGTTGTCAAGAGCTGAGTCAAGATCAAGAAGCAAGATTGAGATTTTCCAGGAGGTAGATTTGAGATTAGGCTGCATAGATTGAAGAGGGCTCTAGCAGTTGAGGTTAATGTTCAAAGGGTACTGTTGTAGTTGAACTTGAGATTTGGGGTTAGCATAAGCAATTCAAGCCAGAGTTTTCCAAGAGGCAGAGTTGAGATCAGGATATCAGAGGGTTTAGCCATAGGGTGATGGGTAGGGCTCATAAGGGGTATAGTGAGGGTATAGTATAGGTATAGGATATATAGGAGATATAGGCTAACCATAGGGTACTGGAGGGGGATCTGGGGGGACCCTAGGGGGGATAGGGGACCCCATTTCTAGTAGGGATACAGAAATTTACTAGAAATGGGGTACCTCTCCCCCTTCCTCCTCCTTCGCCTAGGCTCAGTCGGGGTCGTTCACCTCACGGTTCACTCCCGTCGGGTCGTTACTCACTCCCCTCCTATCTGATATCATCCCTATTCTATATAAATAGGCTCATCTTGAGTACTCAGATTCTGATTTTGATTTTCGTGGCTTTAAAATTATTGGGTGCTCTAGCATATGGAATACTCCTACATAAAGTGCATTTAACTAGATTATTGAGAGAGGTGCTACTACCTAAGCTTAATTCACAAGTGCTACACCCATATTAGACATATCCTTTTTTCAAACCTCCAAATCCAAGTGGCAGATGAGTCCTTGGCACCAGCTTATAAGGGCTTAACTCTATTCAACCCTATACTTGTCTTAACTCAACCAGACATATTTTAAACTCAAAGCTCGAAGTTGAGAACTGGGAGCTAGTACAGAGCTAGATTGAGTTGATTATATTATTATAAACGCTACTCCAATTTTAACTTTTGTGGAGAATATTTTCTAAATCTCAGTTGTTGAAATTTAAAGCCCCTTCTTAATTCAAGAGTATTATTATCCTCATAGATTAACCTTATGAAGTTAGGGGTTGTAAAAATAGAATGGCAGTGTCGAACAGATTTCATGAGGGCTACTTGAGGTCTCACTACAATAGATTGAGGCTAGTCCTATACTTAAACTCCGCAACATGGAACTTAGGTTGAGCTCTAACACTACAACTCTTTCTTAAGCGTCTGACAAGCACCTCTACTCAGTTTAGAGTACTCTATCCTTAATAATTAAGAGGGTTCAGTTATTGTTGGAGGTTTCATCAACGTGAGCCAGATTGTTTGAGCCAATTGTTGGAACGGGATCAAGTGTGAGGTTGGCATCAGATGAAGGATGATAGTTGCTTAAGATAGACCCACCAGTTCGAAGTTATACTGAGTCTGAGCTGTGGTAGCCATAAGTTGGAGTAGATTTAATCAGAGGCCAGTAGTTGTCTAACACTAACCTATCAAATTGACATAACCACCCTATTAATAATAATACTTTATCCTCAACATCAGCCCTACAGCGTACCTTATTCAGCTAAAAGATTAAACTCATTATCCACAAGATCCAAAGTAATCAGGGGTCGGGCTAGAGGCTACAGTAGGCAGTATTTGATTTAAAAGAGAGTTACTCATAGGGTTGTAGTGAGGTTGATAATCATAAGCGTCTTAGCCATATCTGCTTGTCTGAAGGGCATTAATAATAGGGAGCATAAGTGGAGATTACTCCAGTTCAGCCTACGGATTAAAGTCTTTGGGTGAAAGCTCTGCTGATCTAAGCACTGCCACTCCAACCTCCAAAGCTGGTATTTTAAAAACTTCACTTAGCATAAACAACCTTACAGGCCACTAACTCCAGAGGTGTAATCTATTCATCAATAGTTAAGAGGGCGACCCTAACTCATGTGTTCAAGACATTAAATCTTAACTGAAAGGTGGAGGGACTACTTTAGATTGGACATAACCATGTCTGCTTGATCGTATGTAAAGCTTGTCGGAGAGGTCAGCTAATAAGGATGAGATACTTAAGCCAACCTGATTTATTGGGGGTCTGGTCTTCAGAAGTGTTCTACCAACTGGTCTTTAGTATTTGCTAATTTAGATCTAGAGGTGGGTAAACATTAAGATACAGTTTCATAGTGACACCCCAGTACAAAGTGCTACGAGGGGCATAAATAAGATGCTAGTGATCTATAATTGTCAAGTTGCAGGAGATCTATCACTGAGACAAGTATAAAGTTTAAACCACTCACTAAGCTCAAGGGTTCAACCCGTCCAATTCACGAGACTGTCAGACTGAGAAAGGCAGATAATTCATAAAATATTGGACATAAGCTGAGGCGTAGAGCTGACTTAAATGGGATTAGGTTTCAATTAAACTAGACAGGGGTCCTCTCGTACTACTTGTCTATGGTGTACCTCACAGATAGAAGCTGACCTGGCTTTTACCGGTCTGAACTCAAATCATGTAAAGGTTTAATGGTTGAACAAACCAACTTAATCAACGGCTACGCTGAGCAGCTCCTTTAATTCAACATCGAGGTCGCAAGCATATTTTTCGATTAGGGCTCTTTAAATCTATTACGCTGTTAACCCTGAGGTAACTGTTCTTTCACTAAGGCTAGATCGTCATAATGTCACGTTTAAGTGAAGTGTAGAAGTGTTGTATTACCGCCCCAGTATGCCAGCTAGTCGCTTAACCCAAGTCTTAAATAAGTGATAGCCAGCTAGTTAGCAGCTCTACAGGGTCTTGTCTTCATGTGAGTCAGGCTAAAGTTTTTATAAGCCACTTAAGTTTGTTTAATCTAAGTTTAATAGAGTTGTCTTATGCCCCCTTTCATTCTAGACTCCAGTTAAGAGCCAAATTATTACGCTACCTTTGTACAGTCAGGGTACTGCAGCCATTCACTTAAGCATTGGGCAGGGGATGCCACTTAATAGTCTCAGGTGGGAGTGTTTTTGGTAAACAGTTAGACAAGTGAGTAGTCAAGTTCAGAACTTAAAAGAAGGGTTTGTTTGATTAAATTAGCGCTACTGATCTCATTATTTGAGGATGGTGATGTGTATGTTGGAGGATGTTAAAGTCTGTCGAAACTACGAGGGTGAGATTAGATTTAAGGGGTGCTAACTCTAAATGAGAGGTGGGGGGCTGTTGTCTGGACAGATGGAGAGGCTCCTCTTCCCCAAGCGGTTGTCAATCAGATGTGGATGGCCTAGGTGTTTCATTCAAGTTGAGATTCAAAAAGAGATAGGCTCTTGAGTGTTGCTCAACAGTTCCATCCGTTCAAACAAGGGGTCCTGTTCCTAAAGGCAAGAAGTGTTCTAGTCTTATTAAACTTAATGTTGTCATAAATCAACAACCCTTGCAAAGTTTGGATCAAGATTTTGAAATCAGGGACCCCTTTTTTATTTTATCTAATGGAATTATTTCAAAATCCAAAACACATTTCAGATATTGGTCCCTAATTCAAAACGTTTCATTAGGAGACTGGCCGCCTCTGAAATGCACATCCTGATTTGAGCCCGGGTTAGGCACGTAATCTCAACTTTAAGGGTCGACCCCCCCCACATTCACAATTAAATCCCTGAAATAAAATCCGTACGAGCAACCATTTTTGATCGAAAGTGTAGACTAGGCTAGGAGTACCCCATATTATGGGGCCATACCTTCAACCTAATTCTGAGACTGGTGGCAACAAGATTCAACTTTAAGATTTTAGAGCGTGGTAGACTCAACATTAGTTGTTTCAGTTTAACCCAACCCAAGCTTCATAAGGGTGTTGTATAGCCGTATCCTCAGATTGGCGCTTTACGATGTGTAGCACAAACTCTTTCTTATGAGATTAGGTTAGCGTTCCTGTTTTTAAGAAGGGTGTATGTGGTATTGAGAATAGACTTAACTTTATACGATCAAACACAAAAAATGGTTTGGTTGAGGTGGTTGCTCCCTGGTCTAGCGGTATTGTGGTGGGTGTCCTCTGTGGCTGAAACTAATCGTAGTCCTTTTGACTTTGCTGAAGGAGAGTCTGAATTGGTGTCAGGTTTCAACGTAGAGTATGGGAGAGGTCTGTTCGCTTTTATGTTTATCGCAGAGTACGCCAGAATAATTTTGATGAGCGGGTTGGCTAGAGTAATATTTATAGGGGGTTCACTGGGGGCGGTCTAACTATAGGTAGAGCAGAGGCTACTATGCACAGGGATAGGAGTGGAACTGATTCTCATGTAGGGCTTCGATCTGTCGAGCAGATGTTGGTAGGATTGAGGTGGGTCTCCAGAATTATGGGCATGAGACTCGAGCACTTCTAAGATGAGGCAACTACTCGTTATAAGTTTAGACATAAGAGGGCCTATTCAATAAGAATTATTTAAGCTCTTGCGGGTAGATGATTAACTATTGCTTAGCACTTTGGAGTAACAGAGGGGTTAACGACATCAGGGTATAAGTGTGGGTAGTATATCTGTCAAGTGGAGTTGTCAGCTGCAGTATTAGGGCTCAAAGAGATCTCTGGGTTAGATAATTAGGTGCCACCCCTGAGGGAGAGTCTATCCAGGCCTGTAGTCAACAGCTAATCCTGTTAAAATTAATGATTTATTGATAAAGTAAGCGTTGAAGCACTAGAGTTTTGGGTGGAGTGGTCCTTAGGATGGATGTAGTGAGGCTATCTTGCAGGGTTAAACTGCGTAAGAGCTAGGGCGATTAGATATTAATTAGGTTATCGCTGTAGGGTGCAACTTAACACGCATCCTGTTGAAGGGGGCAATGTCACTCTAAGAAGAGTTGCAGAGTGCTGTGGGGCATTCTCATCTTAAGGATTTAGAAGTGGAGTTCGGATTAGGTTTTTATAATTATTAAATTTATTAAAGATCTCCGACGTTTAAGAAGGTGCCTTGGCCATGAGGGCTTGTAAAAGGGTGCATCCGTAGCGTCAGGGCGTTCATCTTAACATATCTCCTAGCCACTGCTACAGGGGTTGAGCTACTTCAAGTCAGGTATTATCGTTTACAGTAGGGGTTGTTATTCTAATCCTCCTCGTAGGTGTTTGTACAGCTATGCTTGAGGGTTCCCTAGCTCAGTCAACTTTATTAGTGTTACTCGTCTGGTTAAGCATTACTCACACTTCTTAAGGCCTATTGGTTGCATAATTGTGGGTAGAGGCTGGATAAAGATCTGCTCTTATTTAAATCAAGATTGGTGGTGCTAATCATTGTACCTTCTTGAACCGTTGCCCTTAACAAGTTGAAGATTAAAGACGATGCTAGCAAGGTGAGTGATGGCTGTAGTGCTATGGGTCATTTATGTAAGTGGCCATGGGGATAAGCAGTGAGGCCCTCGTGATTATGTCCATTTGAGTTTGGCAGGTCAGCATTGTAAATGTTAACGTTAGGCTAGTGCCCCCTGAACTTGGAAACAGCTGAGCAATACTGTAGTGAGAGTAGTGTCTAATTGTGGTCTCAGCTTGAGCTTGGGTCACCCTTATGCCCTGAAGGGAGGAGACTTCTACTCATAAGCACATAGCGCACTGCATGGTTGCGACAGATCTGCGGCCCAGGGTTTATCTTTTATAGCAATACTCGGATTAGAGGGGGGGTTGAACAGTGGGTAGTGTATATGTCAAGTGGAGGAGTAGTTGGTTAATCAAATCAGACCTCTTGTTAAAAGGATCGTAGAACTTCGGAAGCTGCAACCAGCCATTAAGACTCAAGTGAAGATAAGGGTGGACATACAAGCTAACCTAAGCTAAGGCAGGGTCTCTCAAGTTTCAGATTTGGGTTAGGGTTGTTATTAGTTGGGGTGGTCCTGTCGAGTGTTAGGATCCTTAGGCTTGAGTAAACGTGGTCTTCAGGATTATTTCAAAGGGTTGTCGTCTAGAGTTGTGACAAATTTAGAATCCAAGTTTGGAGATTTCATAAAATAGAGGGTTATAGGGGTAGGAGTGGGTGGCAGCTCAGGTAAACCATGTCAATTCATCCTTAGACTTGTGGGTTAGAGACGTATTATCAACTTGATTACGACAAATATTGCAGTTAGAGGTTAGAGTTTGACATATGGAGCTCTGATGTAGAGTATTGTCAAGTTGAGGCCTGAGTTGTATGTGTCTATGTGGTGATCTCACGATTTATGAGCAATTGAATAGGGGTGTCTCATTTGAGTTAAGGCTGTTGGAGTAACCCAAAGTTTCAATGAGGGTGCTGAAAGCAATCGTTCAGATGGGGGTACTAGGGTTGGAGATACGATCAGATGGTGGTCTTGACGAAGGTTTGAAATCAGAATCAGAGTTGACATAATCATTATTCATTTTAAAAATTGTCGAGAATTCATTCAAGATTAAGATAATAGTGGAGGTGAACTCATCAGATTAAAGTTTGACTCGAGTTTCATTTTTGGAATTGGGGCCAGAGGTTTCTTTTTGAAGGTTAGAGGTGGTTTGGACGATAGATGCTTCATCCTAAAGGGCTCGTTTCAGCTTGGGGGTCAGTATTGTTGTTCGAATTAGGATTTGTTTAATCAGGGTAGGCGGTGGTCAGCAAGCTCATCCCTAATTAGTTAGCTGAGGTCTTTAGTTGTAATCTAAAGCTGTGGGGCTTTATTGCAAAAGGGTGTTACTAGAGGGGTAGGGCTATCCCACTTGAGGGTGGTATTTTGTTTGGTTCCTGATGTAGGGTAGTGAGTTTATGTCAAATGAAGATTTATAAAAGTTGTTGATTATGCGTGATGAATCGTAGAGGACCCGCAAGGTCTATCAATGAGTCGAATAGCGTTCAGATGAGAGTGGTGTTGTGTTAGAAAAGTACAAGGCGTAGCTTAATCGTGTACAGTGGACATATCGGAGTAGGGGGCTATTCATTATTAGGTGCCAGTGTTAGATCTCAGGTTTGGAGGTTTGCCAGTATATAGGGGTCTATTAAGTTGGGGCTATTGAGATGATCATTAGATTGAGAGTAGAGCTAGGGTGGTTCAATAGTCTATATTTAAAGATAGTATAATTAATCCGTGCAGGTTTTGTAGAATAAAGGCTCATGCCAGCAGATCAATTTGGGTTAAGTCCGAGTTGCACTATACCTGCAATAAAGAGCAAGATTAGAGTGTGCCCTATCCAAGTTGCTGTAGATCAAGAAATAGTTAGCCTTAAATAAAATGCCAGTACTTCTGATAGTAATGTGGCTCAGAGTTGGTGGGTGTCAAATAGTTGACATATTGTAAAATCATCGCCCATGGGTGGCTGTAATAATGTCGTGAGTAGGCTGGATTTATTTGAATGGAGCTAAAGTGCCTCATGCTTTCGTAAGGTGGATTGTAGTTTGGGGTTGTCTAAACTGCTCATTGTTGTGTAAAAGCCAGAAGGCGTCAAGGTTTGATCTTGGATGCTCAGTTCATGAGTTGCACATAGCAGTTGCAGATCTGTGGATTGGGGACGAGACCCCAGTGGGGCAAAGAGTTTTGAGTTTTAGGGCTGCAGTTTTTGGAGGTTGAGGTTTTGTTTTGAGGGCTGCAATATTTTAAGGCCTGGGGTGATGGGGTTAAGGCTGTTATTGAGTCGGCTCCACCAAAAGGTTGGTTGAGGTTTTTGAAATTTAAACCGTTGTTATTTTTTAAAAAGTGGAATCAATCACAAAGTTGAAACTAATCTCACTTTTGCCACTTTAATTCAAATTGTCAAAATCTCGGGGGGCCGGTATTTTTTAAAAATTCATAAGGGGGGTCATCGTCGATTTGTAAAAACCAGGGGGGTGCGCAACTT
>CAJPEV010003529.1:2922-23912 GCA_905338385.1 Darwinula stevensoni | reverse complement strand
CCCCCCCCCGACCCCCGAGGATATCACTCCCCCCGGGAGACTCTCCCGGGCGATGACGGACACGCGATGGTCCCTCGCCTGTACCCCGCCTATCAACGCTCGGCCGCATTCCGATCGGTGTATTGGGGCCGATCCGCGACCAGCAGGACTTGGGAATCCCCGCAAATTCCATATTAGGGATGGGCGTTCGGACGTGGCGCCAAACCTCGCCACGGTCGTCAAACCTCGTCCTTGGCCATTTTTCAGGTAAGTCTTCATCATTTACTGTATTCAAATGAAGCTCCTTTCCTCTTTATCTCCTCGAAGGTGCCGTGATGGATCCCGGAGACGTCCCTTCATGCTGCTTGGGAGCATGGCGCCGATGCTCGCTTCTTACCCGCTGGGCCGTCGACAGCAATTTGTAAAATGGTGATTCATTCAGCGCCCTCATTTGACCTTTAATTCTTGCGTGTGCGTAGATGAGCTTGGAGAGAGAGAGGAGAGAGAGAGAAGTATGGGAGGAGGAGGAAATAAAAAAGACTTGTTTTTCCTGTTGGAAATGCGCGAGCGCGTTTCACGGCGCATTCCATCTCTCCCTCTCTCCTCCCAATAGATGGATGAGGGACTTTCAAGGTCCTCGGTATCATGCAAACCTGCCTTCCTCCTTCGCAGGGCCCTTCCCGTCCGCTCGCCGCGACACACTTTCTTCCCCGGTAGATCGAGCGAGGGCGTTCGCGGGAGGGGGAGCACCTGGGTAATTCGTTTCGGCCTTTTCTTCTCTTTTCTGGGTCGCCTTCCGGAGCAAGGGGCGGGGGGAGGGGAGAGAGCGGGGGGTGCCGCGAGTTGAAAAAGTTGAAGAAAGAAGAGAGTTAGGGAGTAATTACTGGGAGATATATGACGCAAGGATGGTTCACGGGGCACTTTTACCTGTGGAACTTCGCCATCTCCCCGAAAGGACAAACGACAAAACGAGTGAAAAATTGGCTTTTCTCCCCGGAGAGGAAAGGGAGAGAATATGTGCGTGTAGTATGGAAAAAGAAACCGGAAAAAAGGGAGAGGAGGGGGACCGGGTCGGCCCCCGTAAACACAATTTGGCAACCCCGGGGGGTTAGGTCTTCTACGGTGTAGGGGGTTTCCACTAAAGTCCCCCTCCCCTTCTTCTGGACGGGACGTGACCGGTAATGAGACATTTGAGTCCTTTCTTGCTTCATCCGACCCCCGAGCAGGACTACTCAACCACGGACAGCTCATCACCACCCGTCAACGCGAGCACCCTGACCAGATGGACGATGAAATATGAAAAGCAGCTCGAAATGAAAGATCCCTGGAACGGTTCTTTCGGGAGGGTCGCGGAAAACGGGCGTTTTGAATGCAAGAGAAGAGGGGGAGGGGGGGCGGCGAGCAAATGGGTGAGTTGCACTGCCCAATGATGAGGGGCGATAAATCTCACATTGTTAGCAGCGTCACGAGGTTCGTCAACAATGCACACCTACTGCGCCTGTCAGCTTGCCAAGTGCCGGCGGAAGTTCCCTGCCCTGCGCCACCCCCCACCACCCCACCCCCTCCCACAAAAACGTTTAAGCCCTAATTCCCTGACCCAACGAAACTTTTGTTTCTGTTCCTCGATATAACCTACTTAGGCTCGTGAAGAATTCCTGACCTGGAAACGCATGCGATGAAGTGGTGACTCTCGAGCTAAAAAGCCGGGTGAGTCCCAGATAAGAATGACTTGCGCAGTTCGTGCAAGTCTACGACCTGGCTTTCCGAGGAATAAAAAATTGCTCTGAAAGTTCATTAAAATGAATTTCATGGGTAAGGATTAAATTTTACTGGAGTGCACTCGGTCAACTCCTTGCATAACTGACATCAGATCCAACCGTAAAGTCTCTGAAGTTTCTAGGACACTCCGGTTCCGAACATTTTCAGCATCTCTCCGAAATTTTACATTTTTGGCAGCTCAAAGGATGTTCAAAAACTTCTTCTGTTGGTATCTTATCGGAAATCTCAGCCAAACTGCATGAAATTTCAGGCTTCCGTGGTTTGCCAATGATTCTCCTAGGTATGTTGGCAGTGATATTTGTCTACACAAATGCGACGAATTGCAAAAATAATAATAATAATTCAGAAAACTGTTTAGATAGATATTTCACTCCTCTTCTTTTGGAAGATTATGAACTAGCATGTTTCAACCTTCACCAACTCCTTACTCCATGATCCTACGACTATTGGACTGACTACTATGAATTGAATCGACTATCTTAAAATTCCAATTTCCTTAATTTTCCCATTGCTAAAATTCGATCAGGTGCGGATGCCAAAACAACTAATTCAGCAGATAATTAACTAATAGATATGAGGGTTTTTCTTTTTTTGTCTGGAGCCCTTGAGTTGTTTGGCAATGAAAAAAAAAATTGTTTTCGAATCTCTCCACTTTTTGGTACGTTTTGTGATGCATCATATACCTAAGTCAGACGTAAAGAATCGAACTTTTCTTGCAATTTCAAAGAATATAAATAAGACATATTCGCGTTTTCAATGCTGAATCGGTTCTGATTTACCTAAAAATAAAACTGGAGCAATAACGATTCTTCCTTCGCAAATAGCAATCTACTCGGTTTGATGACTCTATAATTGCTAACGGAATGGCTTCAATTGTTTTGTTTTTAAATGTAAAGTGCAGTATTGCAGTATTTATACTGATAAGGTTTTCCTTTTATTAATTCCATGGATTGGTGGTGCAAAAGCACTCCTTACACCAAATTGTGGTCCCCCACAGTGCCTTGACGAAAAAAAAAAAAAATTCGTGAATCTTGGGAACAGACGATCATGTCGTCGTGTAATATAGCGGCAAAAGTCATGAAATACTTTCAGAGCCTCAGATTCAGACAACCGGTTAAATAAGCCGATTATCCAGTCATCATGGGGCAACATATTTAGGGGCGGAGTTCATTTTCATTCATATCGTCTCCAGTTGACGTGATGCTTTCCAGACGCACCTGGAGACTGAATTTCAATAAATGTCAGACGAGAGTCTCCCATTCAAGCGATGAAAATGATGTAAAAAATGACATTTAAGATCACTAAACACTCGGCTAATCGCTGCCGGCAATTCGGAAGAGCATGACCGAGAAACGAGATCGAACGAGCGAGTTCCTCCTCGTACACCGCAAACGAGCACCAACGGGGATGAAGGGAAAGGGGGGGGGGGGCTTGCCATGCCTGCAATCCATTGAGAGACCAAGTGGACATATCCGTCCGAGGCGGGAACGCCTTCCACGAGGAAGGGCCTCAACTTAAGGCCCTTCCAAGGTTTCCAAGCCTTGGCTTGGAAACCTTGGAAGTCGGCAGCGGGTCTTGGGTTTGCTGTACAAAGGGGCCTCCGATCCTTTCTGCCGAGCTCATTTGGACCTCAAGATTAGTCATGCCTGCTACTTCCTATCTGGGAGAAGCAATGGACCCACTGATTGCTCCACGGGACCGCAGGACTCCCCCTGTGACCGACGAAGTGCGAACTGCTGGTTAACAACCGATTGGTTTACTGCTAACTTGGGAAATTGATATATTTTCACGCTTTCACCCATTAATCTGCGAGTCGAGACTTGAGATAGCGTGTGAGTTCCGGGTTTACAGAATTTTCTTGCGTGAGTCCACTGCACACACGCATAAAAACAAGCATGTGCGAATGAGAATTATTCAAATATAGATATCCTTCACTCGTGAGACATTCTCGTCGCCAATATAGCCTTATTGCCGGGGAAAACCCCATAGCTCGCAGATGAGCATCATTTTGCCTTTCAAAAATATCTCGAATCGGGATGGAAGGTTGAGATAAGGGGGCTAGGAATGCCAGCAATGCATAAAGCCATATTGACCCTTAGAAGCCACCACAACGGCGATGTTTGCCTTTCTCGTTGACGTCAGCAGTAGTCGCCTCCCGGATCTCCAGTCATCGGAAAATGGAACCGGATGGGAGAGCGGGGAAATGAACTTAGATATTTTCTTTTCAATGAATCATCCGGTTATTTACGGACTCACTCACTCTTTTACTATCGTGTGTGGGGCCTGCAAACCTCACGGTTGACAGTAGGGAAAGGTAGATTTTTCTCTCCGATTACATTCAGTGATCAAACCTACGCGTTCTTTGCTATATGCAAATATGCTTCTGCCAAAATAATGGGATTGCTCACAAAATTACAGAATCTCTCCATTCCCAAAGGCAATTGAATTTTCAATCGCAACAGATTGAAAACGCTTCGCGGGGTAGCTACCTACACATAACAAGGCTCGAGCGGGTTCCAATGACTTCAATACGGTCCGAGATGATGACGTACGACCAATGGCTACCGACGGTACTCGATGCATCTCACGGACTGCCGACAGATTCATTACCTCTCAAGAGACGTACCAGTTAAAGACTCGACCGAGCATGAATTTCACTGTCGTTCTCGTGCATGTGGCCCCGGGGGGCATATGATTCTTCCTCTGTCGTGATCATGGACATCCTATCAAACGTAAACTTTTTCATCCTCGACGATCGCTCCGATGCGACTCATCGGTCGAAAGCGGACACGAAGGGACCCCGAGTCGCTAGCCCCGAAAGGGGGTCGAGGAAAACGTCAACTCCCAGCGATGGCGCCGAAAAAACGTTCGGGACGAGGCGATCCCCCGGACCGGGGGAAGGCAACCCCATGCAAGAAAGGAATTTGTCTTGGGGACTTCCTCGAGCCAGTCAGCTAGCCCTTCATCCATCAGTCATGGTCTTGTGCCTCTAACCAATTTCCCCAACCCAGACAGGGGGTAAAAAGGCAAACCGCCGTCCTCCCCGTCCATGCAAATTCTGCCACGGCTCGGGAAGATCCATCGCGCCGATAACCACATGCCGTGCTTTATTTGTTTTTCCACTTCAGCCCGGGCCTTTTCCCGGAGATAGATGACTCTCTTCCTCCTTATGATGGCACATATTTCGGGGTCACACATCGACTGGACACGAGAAAGGGTCTCCCCCTTTTGCCTTCGTACTAATTGCCTTTGACGTTCTTGGTGGCAGGGCTATCTCGCCACGGAAAGACTTATTACTATTACCCAGGATTCGAAAGGAAAAAACAATAACCAACCACTCCTGGAATGTAATGGAAAGCCCGGTTCCCCTCCGTCAGGCATGCCATTTACACAGCCACAGAGTAATCTCGCGTGTGTCTAAAACGATGTTGGGGAAAATCCCGGCACATAAGACTGGGAGTGCAACCACGTTCTTGTATCACCCGTCTGCTGCTATCGCCGGGAGACCAATAAATCATGCTTCAGACCTACGGGGGGAAACCCAGAGACGTAAATACAAATTCCCCAGGCTAAGCTGACAGCCGCTAATAAACGAGGCCCAAAAGACGACAGCACCGACGGAACCCAGCGGCATTACAACAACTCTCACTCTACAAAGAACACAAGTCGATTCC
Organism: Darwinula stevensoni; assembly: GCA_905338385.1. NCBI lineage: Eukaryota > Metazoa > Arthropoda > Ostracoda > Podocopida > Darwinulidae > Darwinula > Darwinula stevensoni. Next base: position 18,480 of record CAJPEV010003529.1, on the reverse strand, counting down.
GAATTTCTCTCACTTAAATATTTAGATAGGAAATTCCATCGAACATGAACTACAATGAATCAGATAAAATACATCCTGCCCGTGCAATATACAAGATTGTCTGTTGTAAGTGATGGGGCCCGTATCTTAAAAAGACTTCTTATAATGTACAACCGTAGAAAATGAGGACGAGCAGGCAGACGTCGCACTAACAGCAGGTGGGAGATTCAAGATGCAGCATAGACTTCTGGCAACATGACTTGAATAGACTTCGTTTCGGGATTTTTTTTTCTTTTTTACCAGATAGCCGTGTATTCGTTCTTCTCTTTTAGAGCACGCCCTTCAACGAAATTCCTTCGTCTATCTCGTCAAGAAAACAAAGGCGCGGATGGACTTCCAAGATGCATCTATACAGGTATATACCCAGCGAGACGATTCCGTAATGCAATTCGCATCTCGTTTGCCATTCTTTCGTTCACTCCATGAATACATGCATCGCGAAAATTATAAAACCGGAGAAGGTCTCTGCTGCCCAAGATCCACTTTCTCATCCAAGTCGGAAGTTTTGAAATTGGTAACAAACCTTTCAATTGTCTGGATGGTTATGGTCCCCAATAAATTACGGTAGACCCCTCAAAAGAAGTCTAGCGCTTCCGCTCCCGCGCGAGAGAGAAAACGTGAAATGAGAGTCGCGTGCTGACCTGGCGCCCCCATTCAATTTCAAAAACCGTATGGATCGTTGGGACAGTCAGGAGAAAACGCGCACTATATCTTCGACCGGAGAAGAGAGGGGACGAAGGAAGCAATGAGAAAGGGAAGGCGGGCACATGAGGCTTTCACCTTGAAAAACAGTGCGACAATGGAGGACAGGGAAGGCCCTGTCACCTTTCTCCATGTGTCATTCGGATCACAGGGCTCGTTACTCAATCCGCGAGGATATTAATGACCGCCAATGGATATAGAGGCCCGGGGTTCCCTCCTCTACCCTCGGGCCTGCTCTCGGTCCGGTCCCCCGCTCGCTCGCTCTCCCTCTCTCTCTCAATTTCTTCTACCATAAATAACGGGATTTTATTGGGACTCTATTTCGGCCGCATCGCTTCCCCCGCTGAGAGCCTCATTAGGAGCTTCCATCCCCCCGTCGTCCTCGCACGAGAGGCTCCAGCCATTATCATAATAGTGTTTCATTCCATTGTTGCATGCCACAGGGAGAGATACTTCCTCGGCGTCTCGACGCATACAGACGACCTTGCGAAACCTTTTATCACATCACCACGCATTCCACACCCGATTATCTTCATACTACGGGTTATATATCTATCACTGGATTTCGACACAATTGTTTACATTGGTACATGTGGTTCATCCATCTTTCGCATGGTCAGAAAGAATTCACAATTTTTCCACGCAGAATAAAACCGATTTCGAAACGGTAGCTCATGGGTTACGGAAACGAGACGGGAAGAAACTCCCTGGCCAGACACCCTGCTATGGTCGACATAACCATGACATAATTTTCCAGAGCGACACGGAGGTCGGAATGCTCAATAAGGCGCAGGCTACCATGAGATAGCAGCAGCTTCCGTACAGTGGAAACAGATGACCAGGGCCATGATTAATTAAGATTTTCACGGAATGACTCCGATGGCGTATACGGGGTGTCCGAAAACGAATGGTGCAGAAAAACTGAGAAATATTTGAGAAGTATTTGTCATATCAAAATACGGTAATGGTAAAGTGGTTGCGATTCGGTAACTCAACAAGTTTTATTTCTTGAAATTGAAAAAAACACGATTTCTGAAGAGAACATCCGTGTCAGAGAAAGCCGAGCGAGAGAAGTGGGTTCAGGAATGTTATTCGACCATGGAAACAAGTCGACTCCAACGTTAATGCAACAAAACAGCATCGCACAAGAACTTAATTTGACGATTGATTAGTAAATTCAGTTGGAATGGTGTTGCAACGAAAGGCTAATCTCATGGGAGACTCCCAATGAACATGCGAACTACGTGAAGACGATTCAGCGTGCTCTCCAAACGCTGCCATAGCCGTGTGATCTGCCGCTGCCATCTATCCGAAGATCGCACAACTAGAGGTTCCAAGGCAGTCGGCTAAGTGCCAGGGACCATATTGCAGAAATGACTTCGACCCAGCCTCTAAGATATAGTCAGTGTTAGGCGCGTTACTTGTGAAAAGTAACTAGTTACAATTACAAGTATTTCATTCAAAAAGTAATTAGTTATCAGTAGAATTACTTCTCACCAAAAGTAACTGTTACAAGTAGAAGTTACTTTTCCTGAACAAAAACTCTTATCTTTAGACGGCTTCTCCAATTCTTTGACAGAAGCTGGATGCATGGACTGAAAGCGAAAGTTACGCCTGATTTCATGAAAACTGAATTATGATCATCACTGAACTGGATAAATACTCATGCTCGCTCTTTTCCCTGTGCCTCTTCCCTTCCCATGGGCTACTTAACAGGAATTATATGCTGACAATCAGAATGCACCATTTAGTTTTTAAAAATGCCAATTTTGTCATTGATAATGGGGAGACTTACCCCCAGCCTCCCCCCTATCATGAGTTCCAGATAGAAAAATGGAACAAACCAAAGTCATGTTCTCTTGTTTCCCCTTAACCAGACATAGACTGCATAAATCCAGCTTATACAGTGACTGAAAAAGAATTTTCACTATCTTTTTTTACAAAGTAACGGTATTTTTATGGTGCAATCAAGGAAATGAGAGTGTTTCGACCATGAAATATGGGGAATTGGGTCTGAGGTGTTCATGTTAAATGTGGAACATATTCACTTGCAAATCACTGTTTTTTAAGTTAGGCTCTCCACTTCGAAGTGCGAGTGTTAGGCCTGAGTATTAACGGAGTTTAATGATGGATTGCTGGGAGAGTGATAAAACAGGGCACTTGGAATATGGAGAGGTAGCTAGGGTATACCTGCCTGTCGAGCCTGAAGGGGATCGGACAAAATTGAGGAGAGAGGTGCCAATGATAGGCATACGATAGGTTTTCGTGCAGATGCACGAAACGTCCAAAGTAAGAGTCCAAAGCAACGCCCATCATTCAGATCTAACGTTAGACCAAAGGTTGCCTGTATGGAGTCAGGACACGATGGAACTCATCTAGACATGCTTTCTCAAGTTAGATGCTGAAGTTCGTGCGACGGAAAGTATTCTTGGCCATCAGTAAACACAGAGCACTTTACACAAAAGTTTGCATCGATGCAGCGGCGTATTTTGGCTGAAGAGTCGGGCGGGGAGGGGGGGGGGGGGGGGGGGGGGGGGCGNGTTAGATGCTGAAGTTCGTGCGACGGAAAGTATTCTTGGCCATCAGTAAACACAGAGCACTTTACACAAAAGTTTGCATCGATGCAGCGGCGTATTTTGGCTGAAGAGTCGGGCCGGGAGGGGGGGGGGGGGGGGGGGGGGGGGGGGGCGCAGCTGACCCCCGTAAAATAAACCTACTGCATCGATGGAACTCTCGAATTCGCTTCTGACCTGCATTTCGAAATATTTTTGCAGGTACGGCCAAGAAACCTGCACTGAATAAACCATGTTTTCTCAAGGCAATTTCATGTCCTCGTCTTTCCTCCCAATATTGCATCAATTAGGCTGCATGTGGCCATGAAGCGCTGGTTGTTTCAGCAAAATTAGTTAATCATCAAGAAAATGAACGCGTTACAGTAACGCCACATACTTTTACCACGAAAAGGAACTAGTTACCAGTTCCGTTACCCTTCCCTGAAAAATAACTCGTTACCCCCCAACACTAGATACAGTAGCATTGAAAGCACGTCCAACACCCCAGCGTATGAAAACGCAATTACTAAATGTATTTGGTAAGCTGGGTGAGAAAGCTTAAGTGGTTGCAAGGGAGTCCAAACATGAGTTGCAATGGGAAGTGCCATGAACTTGCAAAAGAGGCTTCAGGATGTCTTTGTTGCCTCCTAATAGTATCATTCTCCAGTGAAGTTTGGATCCATCATATTCAGGGGGGAGTTCAGTACATTTACACTTTCCATCCTGATCAATCCTTTGTGACCAACTAGACATGTTTCATCAGGTGTCAAACCTGAGGAGTTTATAATTTACATTATATAAAAATGTAAATTACAGCAATAAATCTGCTATCTCTAGTATACTAGAGGAGATTACAACATTACAAACTTTTCAACATCTCATATCAGGACTCCAAAAGTTCTCATGTTGATATCAGGTCTGTCAGAAGAGTTCGATAATACAGTCACTATTTTAAAATTCAAAGTGAATCAATACAGAGTTACTTGAAAGTCCTTATTTCGTTTGATATGTCAGGGAAAAGTATATATCTACAATTCTATATTATACCAGCCAAGCAGGATGCACAATTCCTGCTCACAATTGAAATAACATCAAAGCACCTTAGGTTAAGACAAATATAGTAGCCTCCTTAATTGGCTTTTAGGACTTTCTCCAAATAATTTCAGATCGGTTTGACATGCTTTCAATTACTTTGATACCAAGTCTGGGAGGCTTTGGCATCAAAGCCAACTGAAAATACATGAAGGTATTCAGTGTCAAAGTAATTGGAAAAGAGAGTCTCATTCCTCTGAATAGCAATGACATGAACTTAGTCTCCAGGGAACCAAGCAGCACTGTACATGTCATGTGATGATTGCATAAAGATAACTCCTATGTTTACATATATAAGGAATTTTAAAAATCAAACTCACAGCCCTGAGGGGAACTTTGCAGGGTATAAACCTCGTGCCTGGAACAAGGGTGCCATACTTTGCATAGTCCAGCCATCTGAAATATATGTTATAGTGATAAAATTGGTATTCTCCAAGCCAGATTCAGGATTACTTAATGAGAAGTACATGAATGAGTATTGGGTATATAACTTGTGCAAGGAAGTCTGGCTGGCAAGACTATACATGGTGGCCCACAATATTTAGCTACATCATGGAGTCCACTGGTTAATCTTTGACAAGAAAATTCATTCATTTCTGGCAATTACATTTCAAGTTTGCTAACATGGTCAATAAATTTTGATACTCCACCAGAAGAATTTCTACACAATTTGCATCCTCTGGTCTCTATGCTGCAGGAGTATGGAGACTGAAGAGTTCCCAGCCAAGCAATTCATCACTGTGCTGGAAGACATGAAATATTACTCTGCTCTCTTCTAAATACTTTCAAATTCTTAACCCTCAGAGTTGTGTGCTGAAATGCTGCTGGTGAGCATGGCAAATGTTGAAGACATGTCAACAAATTCATAATCAAATACACTTTCCAGAAATAGAAATCTTTCTATTTTGATGTCAGACCAATGTCAGACACACAGGAAGCTAAATATAGTGTGCCACACTGTACAAAAACTCAATTGGCTCCAGCTGCCCTACCTAGCTTCTTGACATCTTATGTTTAGCACTTTAATGTGTTGGCTCCAACTCTGGTTGCATGGGCCATGACTCATCAGGCATAGGCCTATACAATGTTCTTGTGTGCCTCCCGATCATCTGAATATTGTAGGAAATAAATTACTAGCTCCATCACAGGTAGGAAAATGGTATACCCAACTGTGAACTTACCTATCAGGTATTCCATTTTTATTCCTCTTCACCCTCTCTCCAGATTGGTCCTTAGGTTGTTGCTGCCTAAAACTAGCTCCAGTTTCAGGGATGTGACCTGAGAAAGGGTCAGAGAGCAATCCAAATCACCAGTCAAATTCTTGTTTGCCAAGAGATTTAAATTTGAAATATTGGTCTTACATTGCACCAAAATTCATTAGCCTGAACTAAAAGAGTATTCCAGCTGCACCCCAGCTGGAAATTTGGACCTATTCCAACTGGATAACAGCTGGAAAGCAGTCAGATCCAGATTAACTCCTAGTAGCAATACCATTGGAGGAATGGGAATTTTGTTGTTGATTATTCTTGCCAGAGGTCCATCTAGAGATGAAGCTTTCAACTGTAAATTCATGTGTATTCCTGCTGGAGGGTCCTCTGCATAAAATTATAACTGTAATTATTGTTTGGAATTGACTGGAAATAACTGTTTCCAACTGGAAACAGCTATATTCCAGTTGAAAAATTCCACCTGTAAAACAATCTGTATTGACCATTTTCCATCTCTTTGGCAGCTGGAAATGGTCCGTATATATACAGTTTTGGTTCAGCTGGAAAATTCTGGTTGGAATTTCAATCTGGGCACCAAAAGTGGCTTTACTTCTGAGTGGTGCATAGGGTCGCCACCTTTGAAATTAGCAAAATATAGACATATGGCCTGTGGACGTATGGAAGTATGGACAAATATATGAAGTATACTTACATTTGTGGTTCTGCTGCAAATACCTACAGCCACCTTTAGCCAAAGTACCAATTAATGCTATAAGAGTGTGGCATACTACTCTGGCTCGAAGAAAACAGTGGTTTTAGCTGCTATTAAGTTTTATTAACTAAAAAATCTTAACAGGTTTAAAGTGTGGATGAAGTAGTGTCCATATTAAGGCAAGTTTGCAATATGGACATTGCATCTAAAATATGAACTGTCCATACTAATTATGAACAGGTGGCAACCCTAGTGGTGCAAGGATCCTAAAGACCAACAGGAGCAAGTAGTATGGCTGTTGACTGTAAGTTCCACATAGCTCCATAAAACTATGCATATGCCCCGTTCTTGTGGCAAGTGGCCTCATGAGGCACGCATTTGTGCTCTTTAGGGCTTTAGGCCTACCCTGATCCCACTCTGAGTTCCTCCATCGTTTAACAATGACCTACTAGTTAAGAAAAAGTTGTACGGCCTAGAGATCGAAGTTTAGACTGACACCCCTGAATAAAGGTAAGTCCAGGCCGCGTCAACGCAGCTTACCTTCCTTCCTCGTGGTCATAATGAAAGGTTGGTCCTTTTTAAAGTCCTTTTACTCGAGCATGATTGCAGAGGGCGGACATGTTTCCCCCAGGGCTACCAAGTTCTCCGACCCAAAAATTGCCAACAATCGCGAGCAATACCGCTAATGCGGGAAGAAAATCCAGTAAATATACGGGAGGAGAAAACTGCGAAAAACTTCTCAGTCTTCTCAAGAATAAACGTTCTGGACTATTTTTAAAAATCAATTGTCTTGGTCACTCATGCGTGAAATGTTCCCCATAGATGAAGATCGAGTGAAGTGAAAAATCTCCTACTCGAATGAAAAACACTATAGGTAATCTCCATGAATTCGGTTGAAGACATTTTGCAAAAGCGTATTCCTTTTTTTTAATGAAAAAAGTGGAAAGCTGAAGGTTTCCACTCATAGACTCCATAGACGGCGATTCACAGGGGCTCAGGAGGCTCGAGCCCCCCAAAAAAATTTGGCAGAAGGGGTTCACAGCAAGGACAGCAAAGACATGAGAATAAGGAATACTTGCAAGAGTACTCTCTCTGAGCCTCCCCCATATTTCTCGACAAATCTCCGACAATGATGGACTCAAACTTCTAACTCTCCACACTCCATATAGTATACTTTGAATTCATTTCTTCGCGTAACACATGAAGCTTCTTTGCATCGTTTCTTCCATCCTCAAGATGTTTCACTCTCGCAACTACTACTCAAACGGCAAGCTGCAGCGGGGAGTCACAATCAATTATCATTGTTGGGCTCCGCATCTAACAAGCGCCCTTAGCCGCATTGCGACTTTCAGAAGAAAAGTATGCAGAAGTAACAGGAAAAACAAGAGGCAAGATCATTTCTGACTTCGAAACTGTTCCGCGAGCATACAGCCACTGAATTCCCCGAAGTCGAGTAGTTCCTAGGTGAAAGCGAAGAAAAGGAGCGACACGCTATCGTCCTCTCCACCGTCAGCGGAAGACTAGGCCAGACTTCGTCACCGAAAGGATGTTTGATCATCGAGGAGGCAGGCTATCTAATCCTGGGGTAGCATCATATCCTGTCTCAAAAATCGAACCTGAAGGATAATTCTCCCAGAGCACCAGACGTATGCGCGCGGTGCAAAAACCTATAATTCGAATAGTCGCGCGAAGTACCCCTTTCCCACGCCGATTCCCACACCCTCAAGTCACTTCCATGCTCACATGTGAACTTCAAAAATTGAATCCCTTCCATCTTTGCCCAATTAACTCGAGCGACGCAATACTTTCGGAGATCCGGAGGTATAATTATATGGAGTATTTCGTTACTACGTGCCAAACTAGTACTGTTCCTCTTGCCCTCCTGCCGGCTGGACGTACAAAGTTCGATTGAAAGCGAAAACGACTGATGCAATTTTAACAGATGATTTACTGAAGCACTAGCCTTAAGTGACGGTGTTGTGGCTGCCCCTACCGCGACTTGCTTTAGGAATAGGCTTGATGCCTTCATGGGGGAAAAAAAATGGAAAAAAGGAGAGGTGGGGCTCTATGCGACAAGACAGTAGGTGGTTATGCTCCTACAAAAATATAAACCTTAAAGAGGGGTAGGTCTATCTTCTGATGCAAAAACGCTCGAGCTTGACAAGGGACGTGATAACGGGCGGGAGCGCCTCATGGCGTCCCTATCCGAACTTTGAACCTTGAAACCTGTCTCTGGGATGCACCTTTTCGGGGTATCTAGAACTGGTTTCCTAGTACTGGTAGAAAAGTACCGAAAAGCACTTTCAACGAACTACGGAATAAATGAGGCATGCTTTAACTCTTCTCACCACAAGAGCATGCATGTCCGGAGTAACTAATACTGAGGAAGCTCTGGTAGCTCTTAAAAGGCTTTCTTCTTCGAAAGGCAACCGGACGAGCAAGAACGATTCGGTCGAATTTCGACAATTGAGGCATCGATGGGGTTGTCACCCCCGTTCATAATTTGTATGGTACAGGACATATTTCAGATGCATGTCCATACTGCAAACCAAGCTCGTGCATTAGATGCAAATTTCAAATCAGCCAAAGAAGCAAGAATTAGAAATTGTTTCTTAATCCATGTTAGTGCATCCCAGCGATTTAAAGCGATCCTAGTTTACCATATTTTCGTATTCACCTTTGTACTTGGTTGATAATTTTCGTGCATTATTACATAGACAGGACAAATGCTACACTTAGAAATTTGCGTTTTTTATTCAGGTGTACGGGCCGAACCCGAAAGAGAACGAAATGCGTCCGAAAATGTAATTCTCGGTTCACTATAATGTCCCCTCAACATGTTTGGACCTGCACGTGACGACACCGCGAGATATCGACTGCGGGCAGCACTGTCAGAGGCGGGGTCGCGGGTGTTGGTTGAAGTGTATCGTGGATGCGCCAGCACGTGTTGCCTACTGAAGGTATATTTACTTGGTTAGCCTGTGCCCGTAGTGAATTCAGGTCGACTTAGTCGGCCCAACTTGAAGACACCGCAGGCCTAATAGTAGGTCTGACCTAGTCGAGGTCCTATTTCCTTTCACTAAGGCATATGTAAATGCGGAAGAAAGAGGCCTAGCAACTTCTGTAGGCCTTGAAAGGAAAGTAAGCCTCTGTGAAACCTCGGCCTTCGTTCTGATAAGAAAAAGTTGTCTGGTCAGCAAGAAGTAACGATAGAGTGGGTTCTGCAACCAGAACAAACCTGAGTTGAAGAAGCCTTCGGGCCTGCGAAAACTTCAAAAATAAAATTAAAGCTTCACTCAGTATAACTAGTGTTTCTATGTAATTGACTGGCCCATAGCAAATAATTTGCAAGGAAGCTCATCAGAATTTATTCCCATCCCCATAGTGGAGTTCTTGAACCATCTTCATGTTTTTAAGCATTGTATGACTAGATCCACTGAGAGTTGAACAGTTAGAGAAAAAAAAGTGATGAAAAAATGCACAGGGGAATGGATAACTAGGGGTTGGGAGAGAGGAAGAGACAGCTTCAGCGATTCACCTTGTGACACTTGAAAAATGAGGATTGGGCAGAGGAATAAAAATGACAGTAATGTAAAAATAAGTAACAGTAAAAATGACAGTACAGTCGAACTCGGTTATAACGTCATCGAAGGGACTAGGTAAAAACCGTCATAACCGAGGTTGCCTTTATTGGTACTCCATTTTCTTATTTTCAAAATTGATGCTATATAGTGTTACAACTCCTGTTTATATTGGTCATACTACACTAGCTTCAGTTTCAAGATTGACCCACTAATCGTGATTATCGCACTTCTTATTTTAGCAAGGCTTTGTCGATGTCATCTCGACAGACCTAGGAAGTTTATTGTTTTGTGACATGTTCTCGTAAGCACGGATGAAACTGTCACAATTTTCCCAAATTGTGGAAACAGATGTCCATGTTCACAAGCGACGTTAGCTTCACTTCGAGCTCTTTCTATTAAACTAATCAAGCACACTTTCCTTTCAATCGTGAAGGCTTGCCTCTTTCCTTTTCCATTGGCCATGTTGTCAACGAGAAATGCAAATGGCGACTGAAGACTGAGGTGATCTTAGTTACTGGGGATTATCCCTCCCTAACATTGTTCCAGCCACATCCACATGACTCTCAAGGAATGCCGAATCCAGGAAATATAAAGTTATGGCTCATCAACGCTAATTTTTTCGATGACGGAAATTTCAGTTAAGAATGACGGATTAGGGACATAAACGTTGTCGATTTCGTCTGTGAGACCTTCAATGGACTTCATTATAACCGAGGTAAAATGTAACATGCCTTATGGGCTCTACGCCGGAACCTGGCGCTTTCGTTGTTATAACCGAGTTCGACTGTAGTTGGGGGAATGGATATGTACTCATCTTGATTACAGCACTCTCAATAACCTGCCCATTCCTTACTGATCATCGAGTCAGTCTGGCCTTTAAGTTATTTAAAGAGCTCAGACTATGCTTTTAATATTACCATCAGGATTTTGGTGTTCAAAGAGTTTAGTGATGGAAGAAGAAACTTCACTTGACCGATCTAGTAGCTAAGTACCCTTTTATTTTATCTCAAATTAAGGGATCTATGACAGGGAAATAACCTTTTCATTTGGCTAGCATCCAAGGAAATTACATCGACAGTAAATTTTTTTACTCTGTTACTTTCAATATTCAGAATCCTGAAACTCTTCTTGCAGAACCTTGCTCAACCCCCATTTAATGAACTAGAGGTACACTAAAGCTGAAGGTACTATTACTTTGCTTCTATAGGCTTAATTATTTCAAGTCTGAAATGCTCTAGAACCAATGAGCAATCATCCAACAACAAATATATATATATATATATTTTTTACATTGAAGAATATTTGGCACAAAATCCTCTGAAAAATCTAAGGCTTATAGGATATCTCTTCCCTTAGTTGCTTTTATTGCTTTATCAACTGCTGGGCATTCAACCTCAGGATTCACCATAAAGCAAAATTGGATGAAGTTTAAGTGTTTGTGTATGAGAGCAGGGAAATAATGAATTCAGCAGCAGTTCAACAGCAGTCACCTGCAACTTTTCTGATACTTCTAGAACTAGTGATATATTTGGCCTGGATAGGTATATGCTAGACATAAGCACAAGAGATAGGTTATGCCTAAAAATAGCCCTTAATACTGCTGAAGTTGTAAACTCAAATGTGTCAAAGAAAATCCTCATCTTTATTTTCTGTCTCAGAAGTGTTCAACATCTAATGCAGCCATTTTTTTATTATCAGACTTATTACAGGTGCCCTTTGACATATTCAAGGATGGGTAAAGATTCTGAAGCTATCATTATCCTCCTGGATGTTGGCCGCACAACCAGTCAGGAATTTTTTGAGGGTGCAAAATCTTGCATCCAGAAAATCCTGCAACGCAAACTTTTCTCCAATAGCTCAGATGAGATTGGCTTAGTTTTACTGGGCACCAGGGAATCAGCAAATCCACTGGCTGATGGGGATCAGTATCGGAATATCTCACAGGTGCGACCATTGCAGCCTGTTGATTGGGATGTCATGCAGTATGTCTCCAAAAGTCTTCAGCGCACTGACTGCACTGCTGATTGGGTTGATGGTCTTGTTGTGTCCCTGGATATTTTGCGGAACACAGCTGCCGAGAGGAAATATTCGCAGTTGCAAGTAGTTCTCCTCAGTGACTTGCAAGGTCCATTCTCTGATGATCAGCTGGAAGTCATCATCAATGCTATTAATGATATTTCAGTTGCTTTGTGTGTAGTTGGTCCTGATGTGGATGTGGCTCATCCTAGACCTGACAATGAGGTTGAAAAAGTCCTGTCCAGGTTGATTGCTGGTGTGGATGGGGGGGTGTTCAGTCTGAATGAAATTGCACAACAGATAAAGTTCTTTCAGAAGAAGGCTATCCGCCCAATTCCCTGGAATGCAAACCTGCAAATAGGGTCACAGATATTAATTCCTGTTTCTGGATACATAACTGTGAGGGAAGCTACTCATGAAACCTGGAAGGAATCATATGCAAGTGATGAGAAATGTCTCATTACCAGGGAAGTTTCCTATCATAGAATGGATGATTCACAAACTGAGGTTGACAAGAAGGATACTGTGCAAGGCTTTAAGTATGGGGCAACTCTTATACCATTTTCAGATGAGGACAGGGCTGGGATGACTTATCGATCTGGTGAGAAATGCCTAGCAGTGCTTGGTTTTGCTCCATCCAAGGATGTCCCACGTCAGAATTTCTTAGGAAATGGCACCATGACATTTGTTCCCCAGGGGGACTTAAAGGAAATTAAAGATTCTTTTGCAGCACTTGTACGTGCACTTTTTGAGCTCGACATGGTTGCCATAGTTCGGAAGGTCTACCGCAAAGATACTGCTCCTCAGTTGGGGTGCTTGATGCCAAAAGTTTCTGTTGATGGTGAGTGCCTTGTCTACGTGGAGGTTCCATTTGCTGAAGACCTTCGTCAACATGTGTTCCCATCTCTGAGTGGTGCTCAACATGCTCCAACCCCTGAACAGGAGGCATTGGTGAGTGATCTCATAGACACATTGAACTTTGCAAACAGGGAGGAAGATAGTTACGATCCAGAGAATCTCCTCAACCCAGCTTTGCAGAGATTCTATCAGTGCCTGATGCATCGAGGTATGAATCCAGGAGAACTGCTGCCTCCTGTTGATGAAGATATCCTTGAAGTTTTGGCTCCACCGTTACCCCCTGCTTGCGAAACCTTGCACAAAGCTATGGCCCAAGCTTTCCCTCTGGTTGAAAGAGAGAAAGAAAAGCGCTATGGCAATGTGTTCAAAAATCATCAGAATGATGTCAATGGGGAGGAGCAAGTTGTTCCCACAGGTGAGCAGAAAGATCAGAAGGAAGAGGTGACTTCCATAAGAACAGTAAATCCCTTGCAAGATTTCAAGGCACTGCTCAAGACCAGGACATCCCCAGAAGCAATGCGACAACTATTTGAAGAAATGGAGAATGTCATCATTGGGCTGATCTTGGATTCTTTTGAGAAGGATCTCTATGACAAGGCACTACAATGCCTCTTGGAGTTGAGATTTGCTTGTGTGGCATCATCTCCAGAAAGCTACAATAAGTGGCTGCAGGATTTTCGAAGGATCTTGGTTGCAAAGAACAGGGAAGATTTTATCCAAGAGATAAAAAATATGAAGTGTGGCCCAATTTTAAGGGATGAGAATCCTATGGTAAATGTTAGCAAGGAAGATGCAGAAAGATTTTTCTCTGGGGTACAGCAAGATGGACAAGCAGAAGCTCAACCTCATGAGAGCGTGGAGGACATGCTGGATGACATCTAGGTGCACTCTAAAGAGACCAAGTGCTGTCTGGAGTTGCTGCCTGATCCTTAGTAGGAGTGACTTGTTTGTGTTTATGATTCTACAATGAAGGAATATTGCCACATGTGGCTCACTTATTTGCAAAGCGCACCTGAATCGGTGTTTTCGTTTGCCGGTGTTGAGCCACTGCCAGGTCTGTGATCTATAAATTCACTTGGTGTGAATGCACCTGCATTTTATATTACCAGTGCTGAATAAAAGTCAAATTATTACAAAATTTGATTACTAGTTTGGTTGATAGTCTCCATTATCATCAGGAAAGGAAAGGAAGGTGGCTGAAGTAAATCTCGTTACGGTCTTGAAAGTTAAGCTTCACATTCTCCACCAAAATTAGAAGCAGCACGTGTACTTTGACATGAAAACTAAGCTGCTTTCGATTTTTAGATTGTCAGTTCTAAGACGTGAAGAAAAAGAAATTGCAAACCATATCCGATATTCCGGAAGGAAGCCGAGAGGTTTATAAATGCCCAAAAATGCAAATATTCGCATGCAGTCATCTCTCGTTTTTCCAAATATCGATAATGCGGCTCCCCCCCCCCCCCCCCCTTTTTTTTTTTTCTCTCATGTCGTCGTTAATGAAGCCTGACCGGGGTTGTCTCCAGTGTCAAACCAGGGGGTCTCTCGGCGGTTAGTGCAGGGTCTCATGGGGATTCGTGTCTCGGGACTTTCCCAACGCATCCAAATGCTCCAAATTTTTTAGGTCTAATTAAATAAACGAATGAACAGCCGGAAAAAAATTTCCAATTTTATATTTTCTTTGGACTCGAGGATTTTAATATTAAAAAAATCGCTGCTAATATATATAAATAATTGAATTTTGAAACTATTCCCGAATCGAAGCTTTGCGAAATGATCGAGGAAGGACTCGAGGAAGGACCATACCTGATCCCGTTCAGAAGTTGGCTTTAGAGGAAAAGAAGGGAAAACATAAACGGAGAGAAAAGAGAAGAAAAGAAAATAGAAAAGAAAGGGAGAGGAGGTGCACGCGACCCGACAGTCCATTACGGGGACAAAGGAAGGGAGAAATAGGTAATTGGGATAAGCCGCATTCTTGGGACGCCACTACTGACCGGGGGGAGGGGCTTACCGTACCCCCCCCGAGGGGGTGGGGGAGGAGGGGCTTACCTGTCCTACCCCCCCCCCCCCCCGCCCTGAGGGGGGGCGCCAATCGGATTCTTCTTCCCTCGTTTCACCTACACCCATCCCCCTTTATTCCTGCTTCGTCTGTGACGTGGCACAGGTGAGAGAGAACAGGCGTGCCAAGTGGATCCACGTCGTTTCGCTACACTGAATACTCCGACATGATTCAAGGTGAGTTAGTGTTTATTGGGGTGACCGGGGTGTGTCCGACCGGGAATCTCTGCGGGATGAGTCAGGAAATTTTTTTTTTCCCTCTCTCTCTGCCCGTAGAGAAACACGTGCGGATTCTTCCTCGAGGGTTGCCTCGTGCTCTCGTATCATATTCGTGTGGCATGCCTTCGGCGTGAACCTCGTCGTCTGTTAAGGCGATTTGGCACGCCCGAGGAGCTTATAGAAAGCGGATCGTTTGGATTATTCTCGTCACTCGTTGACCCCTGTCACAATATTCAACGACTCGGTCGCGTGTGGTTTTAAACGTATACGTTACGAACGGTCAGTGGCGTAGGCAGAAAATCGGCAAGGAGGGGGGGGGTTGAGACCAGGTAGACACCCCAACCCTACGCTTAGCTCCACCACCCAGAATTTACCATTTTGAAGAAATCATGGTCAGGCATCTTGGGTCTGTGGATGGACATTGTACTTTCCTCGAAGGAGGATAGCTAAAACTGGAATTCCCAAGGAAGGCTGAAATATGCCTGCCTGTCACTGACCAGGAAGTCCAAGGGGGGGGGGGG
>CAJPEV010003528.1:0-30018 GCA_905338385.1 Darwinula stevensoni | reverse complement strand
AGGGGTAAAGTGATAATATCACTTCCATACATTTCTTTAACGTCTTCAACGTTCCCTTTTCCTGTAAAGGTATCCCAACTCCAGTCTATACCTCCAGCAGCTCCAATAGCTCGAGCAAATTTGGCGCAGTAGGTTGCATTTGAGCAAACATTATAGCCATTATGATATCCACCAAAAGGTAAATATCCGTCACTTTCTGCTAATTTTGCATAGCTTATCATAGCACCATAGTCTAAATTTTTTGCTAATGCGCCCATTATTCGCCCATAGCCTTTAAATATGGGCAATTTATGTAAAGTACCTAATATATTAGAGACATTCTCATTATCAGTCTTGTCATAATCCCAATCAGGAATTCTTAATTGCCCCTTAAAAGAAGCGTTTGACCTAACAGCACCCTCATTTTCTTCTCTTGCTCGTTTGATATCGTCTCTCTTGTACCTTCCAAAATCAAAGTAATTGGTTGCTCCATCTCCACGTACAATTACAATGCCTGCATGACCAACTTTGAGGTTTTTACCACCAAAAGGCTTATCTGTCGGGATTGCAGCTTCTTTATCAGGAAAAGCCACCAAAATTGCCATTCCATCTTTCTTAGATTCTTCTTTATCAGAATTACCAAATCTGTCTTGTACCTCTTTAGCTAATGCTCGTGCATCATCACCTGTATAGCGTGTTCCACCGTTAATAGCATATACTGCTTTTCCATTTGGATCGATGAATCGAAGCGGATTATCCATCGTATAATTATAAGGCGACCATGATTTATACTTTTCCGCCAGTGGGTCAATCACATTCCATCTTCCAATCGCACTATCATACCACCTCGCGCCATAGTCATTCCAATTCAAGGCAAAATCATCGTTGAGTTCTTTGCCATTGTATTGGTATTTAGAAATATCTAAACTGGTGTTGCTACCGTTCCAAGGTCCTTCCATGTTCATACCGAACGGGTAATAATGGTTGATTTGGGTGATTTCAGTAGCTTGTGCGCCCGATGCAGGCGTTATATTTCCATCATTGTTGTCGTCGCAAAACATCACACGGGCATTGCCCAAGTGGTCGCGCAGCGCGTATTCATATTGATACGGCGAGCCAGTCCCATTTTTGAGTTTGATGCGCCCTTCCGCGTGGTGTATCGCATCCACCATGCCATCACGGTATTCAAATTCGTTGCAATAGTCGCGGGTATAAAAAGTTGTCGTGTTCAGGTCAAAAGAGCGGATGCGTTTTTTCAGTTTTCGCCCTGTGGCATCATATACGATGTACATAATCCCTCGCGTAGTGCCGTCCGCTTTTTTGAAGGTGATAAGGTACGGCAAATTTAAATGATTATACGCAATTTCTATATTTTTTCCCGAATCTTTTATCACATTTCCGTTGTCATCGTAGAGGTAGGTGCTGCTGTTGCCAAAACCTTTGGTCGTGTTGGCGGCTTCTGTAACGTTAGAAAGTTTATTTTTATTGGTGGCATCATACGTAAATGTCAGGTTATCAATTGCACCGTAAGTGAAAGCAGGATAAGTTTCGCCATAAATGCCTGTCACTACGCAAGTACTCAATAAACCATTGCGATTAATGGTTTTGATATTGCCGCGCAAGTCGTTGTAAGTGAGTTTTTCATCGTATTTACGGCTCATTTCATAGCCACCCGAGCCGCCTAAATCGGCATAATGGGCATTGGTCATGCGGTTGAGCGCGTCGTATTCAAAGCCATAAGCCTGACCCTTGCGCCCATACACTTGCCATTCTACACGGGTAATATCGCCGTTTTTGCGTGCTTTGATGGGTTGGCTGCCCATCGTAACATCGGTGGCATCATAATAAATGGTTTCAGAAAAAAGGTCGGTGTTTTCGGTCGCATCATACGCTGCCATCGGATAAGGTAGGCTGCTGAGGTTCGTGCCACACACATTAATGCCTTGGTTGGTGCTGCTATGAAAAGGCAGGTTGATGCCTGTGAGCCAGCCTCGTGCATTGTAAGTATAATCTATAGATTGCAAAAATTTGGGCAAACCATTAGGTTTTCCAATGTTTTTCTCCTTGATTTGGTTACATTTGAAAAATTATTTTTATTTTTACTAAAAATTTTATGTTGAAAATCATCAAAGATACAAGTTTATACAATGCTTTTTGGTTCATAAACCTTATCATCGTTTTATTGCCCATCTGGTCTGTAGCCTATTTTATCACAGGAGATGGACCCTGTCATGTGTATAATGCGCACTTGGTTTTAGATTTTTTTAAAGGAGAACATATCGCTTTTTATAAGCCATTTTATTTTTTATCCACTACTTTTAACCCCAATTGGTTTAGTCATTTGCTGTTAGCTTTTTTTCAGTGCTTTTGCTCGCCAACTTTATCCGAAAAATTATTTTTAACTACTTATGTGCTTAGTTTTTGTATCGGATTTCGTTATTTTATCACGCAAATTAAGCCAGAAAATAGTTTTATAGCCGTTTTAGGTACGCTTTTAGTTTGGCATCATCTCATTCAACAAGGTTTTTATAATTATTCGTTTAGCATTGCTTTTTTATTTTGGGTGATCGGCTTTTGGCTTCGATACCAAAACCAAATGACCTATATAAAATGTGGCGTTTTAGCTTTGTTACTATTGCTGCTCTATGCCACACACCCGATTGGCTACACTTTTGCTGGCTTGCTTTGGCTTCTTCTTTTAAGCGCAGATGGTATCGCTAACGCTAAAAAAATAGGGATAAAGGCTGCTTTGGTGGCGTTGTGGAAAAAAGGCTGGATCAGTTTTCTTTGCGTTTTGCCTTCGCTACTGCTATTTTTGGAATATGTGGCGCACAGCAACTGGTCAAAAGGTGCCAATCAAGAAACGTCGTGGAAGGTGCTTGGAGAATTTTTTGAGGCTTCTATTTTGGTCACGCTCAATAACAATGAACAAATAATAGCTAAAATAATTGGCGTATTAATTTTGTTATTATTTTTTACAGCTTTATTTTTTAGAGTGCGTGAAAAAAAACTGAAACAAGAAGATATATTGTTAGTTTTTATTTTATTTAGTTTATGGCAATTTACACAACAAGCGGGCGAAAATTCTTTAGAATTAATGATGCCTCTACGCCTTCAGATTCTTCCTTTTTTGGGCCTGATACTTTGGAGTGCTACGGCTGCCTTTCCGAAATGGATATTTTGGATAATTAACATCATTTCTACAACAATACTGGTCACACTTTTATATTTACGATTACCTACGCATCGAGCGGCTTCCAATCTTACTGCCGATTATATGAGCGTATTGCCCTATATTAAGGAAAAATCCGTGATTTTGGTTTTAAATTATGATTTTAACGGCAGAAATTCAGATGGAACGCTGTTAACCGATCGGATTTGGTTGCTTAATCATATTGCGGATTATATCGGTGCTTACAAGCCCGCTATTATGTCCGATAATTATGAAGCCTTGCGTTGGTATTTTCCAATTAATTGGCGAGGCGACAAAAATATGTATGGCGAAACAGCTAAAGATGGCATTGGTTTTGAAGATAGACCGCCGCGAGCAGATATTGTTGGGTTTAATGATAAGCATAAAGACACGCCCATTCAGTATATTCTTCAGCTTGGGCGCGATAGCACGCACGATAAGCATATTTATACGAAAGAAATAGACCAGCAAGTATCACAACAATATAAGCTCATTTTTACATCACCACTAAAGAAAGCATTATTATACACAAAGCAAGAGCATATTAATTGATATGCTCCTGCTTTGTGCGTTTATTACGCTATATTTTTATTATTTTAAGTGTTTTAACTAGTCCACCAAGTTTAATATTGCAAAAATATAGTCCCGAAGCTAACTCCATCATATTAACTTCAAAATTGTATCTACCATTGCTTAGTTCTGTTGCTTTTAGTATCTTTTTTACTATGTAGCCTCTTGTGTCTAGCAATTCTATTTCTATTGTTTTATCTTTTTTCAAATCAACTTGAACACTTAAATAATCTTGTGTAGGGTTAGGAAAAATAACTATTCCATCTTCCTGAGCTTTTATACCTGAATTAGTTTCAGTATCAACAGAACTAATTGACGTAGTATTGTTCCTTGGTTGTATCGTGGTATTGATGTTTTTAATAACAAAAGCATAATCTGGCGCATATTCAGATGCCTTAGTACTGGTATAATTTAATTTTTTCAATGGGGGAGCCACAACAGTTAGATTAACACTAGAGCCAGTCGAAGGAACAGTAACTATGGCATTATAAGGTGAAAAAGAACTTTTAGTAATTTTTCCTCCATCATCAGGGATACCGTCTCCTGTAGCATCAAAGCCTTCATAAGCAGATATTATGCCTCTTCCATTAGCATCTAAACCTCCTAGCCGCCAATCTAAATCGATGTTATTAGACTGGGTACTCCACCATTCAACGATATAGGTGCCTGATGGTAGTCCATTGATTCCTATAGCAACATTATAGATGTCAGGAATAATTGGAGTATTACACGTTACATTTTTGTCGGGTATGAGTAGGTTTTTAGTATAATTATCTTTGTGATGTATCCATCCAATAATATAATCATTATTCTTTAAAGCAAAAACCTCTACATCTTTGTTGTTAGTTGTCGTTATAGTAGGCATGGAGGAAGGAGTACCATTAAAAAATGCCACATCATTTATTAGATCATTAGTTAACCATGCAGTATTCCCTCCTCCATTATTACTACTACCATTATTTTTATCGCCATAATAGTAAATATTTGTAGCATCATAATAATACCATGCTAAATTAGTGGAGGTATTAGAATTGGGGTTATAAAAATTAAAATCCGGATCTTTACTACTATCCCATATCGGCAAATTAGAAATAGGCTGCCATGCACCTATATTTAGTGGCAGTTTTGACATAAATAGTGATAGCGGTTTGAAATGTTCAACTCCCTTGTTAGGTAATTGCCATTGTTGGTCAGATCCTAAGTGCACATCTTGTCTTGCATAAAAAGGCATGCTACAACCAAATGCCCCTGACATGCTAGAAGACCATATAGAATTATGTAAATGATTTTTTGTATTTTCCCATGGATTGCAATTGGTTAATGTATTCAAATCGTATCCATATTCGCCTTCAACAAAAGGCTTATTCAATGATTTTACTCTATGTCTAGCAATCATATTGTTAATATAGCTAAAATTACGATTCATAGTTGAATTGTGAGCATAATGATGGAATGTTTGGTAATCAGAATTTTGATGTAAGCTTAACGTATAAGGTTTATGACCGCTCCCTACCGATACTAAAATTCTATTATCTATACTCTTAGTATAGGCTACAAGATCTTGTATAAAAGTATTCATAAGTGTGCGTTCAGGTTCTGCAAATAAGTCAATAACACCACTATTTCCTGTCAAAGAATCAAACTCATTATTGATTTCTATACCCATTAAATTGACAGCATGCCCCCACCGTGCAATGATATACCTAATTTTACGCTTCAAAAAATTTCTAACATTAGCAGACCTTAAAAATTCCAATTTTTGATCTCTTAAGCTCAAACTGCTACTTATCAAGGCACGATAAGGATTATATAAGTTTGTTTGTGACAGTAGTGGGAAGGTTTCTGCCCAAGCTTCTAACATATAATGATCCATTAGAGAAAGATTAAGATATACATTTTTTTGCCTACACATTTCAAATACTTGATCTAAATCATCCGCTTTGTAGTACCAATCTGTATAATTCCCTGCCTTATTCCATTCCAAATCAAATTGAACAGGAGATAATGTTATCTTAACTAAATTCCCGCCGTTGTCAGCAAATTCATTGATATACTGATTATAATATGTCAATGTTTTTTGTGAATCATACCCTTGTCTACTGCCAAGTGGAGTATTAG
Source organism: Darwinula stevensoni (assembly GCA_905338385.1). Classification (NCBI taxonomy): domain Eukaryota; kingdom Metazoa; phylum Arthropoda; class Ostracoda; order Podocopida; family Darwinulidae; genus Darwinula; species Darwinula stevensoni. Next base: position 24,158 of record CAJPEV010003528.1, on the reverse strand, counting down.
TTCCATTGATATCTGAAACTGCGTCAAGCACTTCTGCTATCTGAAAAAAGAATTTTCCATTGTCAAACTCCAAATACTTCTTACCCGAGGCAAATCGCAAATATCCTGAATTGCTTGATGAGGTTACGTATAATGTATAATTTTTTAGTGCACTTGTCGCCGAAAAATCTTGAATTCCGTTTTTCAAAACTTTAAAAGAAAGACTATAAGTACCAACATAAGGTAAAGAAAAGCGTACTTCCCAATTCGTATTTGCTGCTTTATTAGGATTATGCTTATAAAAACCATCTATTTCTTTTGAATAGCCCGGCCCACTAATAACAGCTTTCACATTAAACGCATTAAAGTCATATGGATCAATTGGGTTATTGTCTAAAGTTAGCTGCAGAGATATAGTGTTATATGTCTGGAAATTACAATAGCTTGGAACAGACGTACAAATGTAGTTAGTTAAGAACACTGCATTTGTCACTTTTTGTCCCAATAAAATATGTGCAACCATAATAAAATAAAAAAACAATAAAGCTCCATTCGCTTTATGCGTTAATTTAATTGATTTCATTGTAATGTTAGTTTAGGTTTAGAAATACTTATTGATACAGGCAAGCTCAAGCCACCATCAGTAACGGTGTAAAGTGGAATAGAAATATCTGGTACGCCTGTGTGATAGCTTACGGGAATATCGGCATATTTTCCCAAAGCCGCAGCATTGGGTGTGGGTGCGGTTGGCTCTTTGAACGTTGGATTATTGGTGCTGGTTTGCGCTACACTAAAATTGGGAAAGCCACAAAATACCAGCAAGAAGAATAAAATTGACGAAATTAAATTTTCGGGGGGGGTAATATCCAAATTTAATTTTGTTTAATACAGGTACATACATACGAAACGGATTTAGGTTATTGAAATAAGGATATTACGAGGAGTTTTGTCGTTTTTTTATTTCTTCATTAGGAGGTGGTAATAGGTGGTGGGTCTGTATTTGAAAGTGCAATGATACACGTATTGGGAGTGAAAAAGCAAGCGTTTTATTGTATATTTTTTAGTTTTATTTGTAAATGTGTTGATTGTGAGCGAATTGTTTTTATTTGAATACCACTACTCGGAATTGAAAATTAATTTTTTAAAATTGTCAGAAAAAAATGAGAAAAAAATGCTATTTTAGGTTAAATTTTCTACAACCCTACAATCCGTTAGCAACAGTCAATTTTAAAAAAAATCCGTACAAAATCCATATAATTCATGTTTTTCGCGTTCTATTTAAAACACATTATAATTTTTCAAGGTTAGTAGTATCACATTTTATCTTAAAATTGACTGATATAGCTCAAAAACCTTATTACTTAATGTTTGATTGTTAAAATTTTGTATGACGTATTGAAAACTTTTTTCTATGCTATCATTAGTTAATATACTATCTGTCAACATTTTAACTATGTTTTCAGCTATGTTTTCGGGCGAATATGGGTCAGCCAAAAATGCATCTTTTCCTGCCGCTTCAGGCAATGACGAAATATTAGAAGTTAAAACAGGCACTCGACTAAATATTGCTTCTATCACAGGTATTCCAAAACCCTCATATACCGATGGATAAATAAAACCTTTCGAGCCTTGATATAATGGCGGTAAATCTTGATTATCAATATTTTGTAAAAATAAAACTAAATGTTTCATTTTGTTTTTTTCAATATAATCATGAATTTTTTGAACATAAATGCCGCTGCCAATGCCCACTACTACCAACGGTATTTGAAGCGATTTTGGCAATAATTGCATTGCTTTTAAGATATTCAGCACATTTTTTCGTTCAATAATTGACCCCACATTAAGCAAATAAGATGATGGAAGTTTGTATTTCTGTCGTGCCCGCTCAATTTCTGTTTTAGGATATATTTGTTTGAAATAAGAACCACAAGACTGATATATAACGTGTATTTTTTCGGGAGAAATATTATAAAAATGCACAATATCGCGTTTCGTTTGCTCACTAATTGCAATAATTGCATCAGCATTTTGGCAAGCATAGCGGCATTTTTGGTCGTAAATGATATTTTGAAAGTAAGGATATTGTTTAGGATAAACCTTAAAAATAAGGTCATGTATCGTTACCACGCTTTTTATTTTAACCATACCCATCGGAATTTCATGGCTTAAACCATGAAAAAGTTGTATTTTTTGCTTTTTTAGGTCGTTTTTTATCCTAAAAGTGCGCCACCAAGCAGCCGAAAAACCGTTGGCAAGATGTATTTTAAAATGCGTTTCATCTCTAAAAAAAGCTGTTTCGCGATGGCTCGGTGCCTTGGGGCTAAACAAATGATAATCATTTTCAGGAAAATAAGTTGCCAAATCACGCACCAAAGTTCGGCTATAATTTCCTAAACCAGTAAAATTGCAAAATAAACGTTTGGCATCAAAACCGACTATCATGATTATTTAGTTATTTGTTATTTGTTGCAAACGTAAAAATATATAGCTTTGCTGTAATAACCAATTATTTGAAAACCAATCATGGAAAATAAAAAGTTGCGCTGGCTTTCTAACATCGTTATTGGCTATATGATTATCGCCTTGACGTGGTGGACAGTGTTGCTTTTTGTCAAAAATAGAGATGCTTTTGAGGCTAAAGCCGCTATTTTGCGCATTGGTATGGCTGCAGAACGCACCTATATTGATGAACAAACGTTTTTAAAAGACCCAAAATATACTGAGCTTGATAAGCAATATCATAGGCAGGAGATAATGGTCTTGGGCGAAGCTGCAACCCTTATTGTTACTTGCGTTATTGGCGTTTGGATGATTAATCGCGGCTATCATCGGCAGATGCAGGCTTCCGAGCAAAGTCGTAATTTTTTACTATCTATCACACACGAGCTAAAATCGCCTTTGGCATCTATTCAATTGGTGCTGGATACCTTCCGAAAACGTGAACTCAATAGAGAACAAATCGAAAAATTGACTGGCAATGGCTTAAAAGAAACAGAACGTTTGATAAAATTAGTAAACAATTTATTATTAGCAGCAAAAGTAGAAAACAAATACGAGCCAGTTTTGGAAGATTTTGATGTAAAAGATTTAATCACAGAATTAATTTTTAATTTGCAACAAAAATACCAAAATGCCCTTTTTCACTTCAAAATACAAACTCCTGAAACAAGTATTACCGCAGATAAACAAGGCTTTGAGTCAGTTTTGCTCAATTTGATGGAAAATGCGGTGAAATATTCTAACGAAACCCCCTTTTTAGATATAGAACTTTCTAAAAAAGGCAATAATTTGATTATTAGTGTTGCTGACCAAGGAATTGGAATTGCCGACTCGGATAAAAAACTTATTTTCGAGCGTTTTTATCGTGTTGGCAGTGAAGATACGCGCCAAACCAAAGGTACAGGGTTAGGTCTTTACATTGTTAAGGAAATTATAAAAGCACATCATGGCAAGGTTTTGGTTGCCAATAACTTTCCAAAAGGCTCTATTTTTAAAATAACTCTACCTTTTAAAACACACTTAAAAAGCATATAACTTAAATTTTTTATGTCAAAACAAAGAATAATAACGCAATTCGACCCCAATGGCGTTGGGCTTAAAAACGGCAATTTTATTGGCTTGCCTTTTGACGAAGCTAATGCAAAAGTTATTTTATATCCAGTCGCTTGGGACGTAACGGTTTCGTATCGAGATGGCACTGCTACGGGCGCACAAAATATTTTGGAAGCCTCCAGCCAGCTTGATTTGTTCGATTTGGAGATAAAAAATGCTTGGAAAATTGGGCTTTTTATGCGCCCAATCGACCCAAAAATGCTAAAACGCAACAAAAAATACCGCGCCAAGGCTAAAAATTTAATACAACAGATTGAAGCAGGAAAATGGAATGAAAAAATGGCAGCGACCCAGCGCGATATAAATGATGCCTGCCTCGAAACCCGAAACCAAGTGTATGAAGAAACCAAAAATTTGCTTAATGCAGGAAAATTGGTGGGCTTAGTTGGTGGCGACCATAGCTCACCTCTGGGCTATTTGGAAGCCTTAGCCGAAAAACATGAGTCATTCGGTATTTTGCAGATAGATGCACATCAAGATTTGCGCGAAGCCTACGAGGGTTTTACTTATTCTCACGCTTCTATCTTTTATAATGCCTTGAAAATAAAACAAGTATCGCATTTAGTACAAGTTGGAATCCGCGATTTTTGCGAATCAGAATATCATTTGGCTGAAAATTCGGGTGGGCGCATTGTCGTTTTTCACGATAGCTATATCCGCCAGCAATGTTATCAGAAACAGTCTTTTCAGTCAATTTGCCAAGAAATTATTAGCAAGTTGCCGCAAAAAGTTTATATTAGTTTTGATATAGATGGACTTGACCCCAAACTTTGCCCCAATACGGGCACTCCTGTGCCCAGCGGTTTTGAATTTCAAGAAGCCATGTTTTTGCTAAAAATGTTGGCTGAAAGTGGGCGCACCATCATCGGCTTTGACCTTTGCGAAGTAGCTGGCGAAGAATACGAATGGGACGGCAATGTGGGCGCACGAATCCTTTATAAATTGGCAAATCTCTTAGGAACATCTTCGATGTCGAGCCTTTAAACCTTGCCTAATTTATAAAAAATTTCGTATATTTGCGAGCAAAGTTTATAAATATATTATTTATTTAAATGCCATACACCTACGAATATCCTCGCCCTTCTTTGACTGTCGATTGTGTTATTTTCGGCTTGGACGAAAGCACCCAGCTCAAAGTGTTGCTCATTGAGCGAGCGAATGAGCCATTCGAAAATTATTGGGCATTGCCAGGTGGCTTTGTCGAGATGGACGAAGATTTGCAAACGGCGGCATTGCGCGAATTGGAAGAAGAAACTGGTATGCAACGTGTTTTTATCGAACAACTTTATACCTTTGGCAATCCTGAACGCGACCCACGCGGTCGTGTGGTTAGCGTTACTTATTATGCATTAGTAAATTTAGAAAAACATCCAGTTGCGCCTCAAAGTGATGCCAAAAATGTAAAATGGTTTTCTATAAATCACCTACCCAGCCTTGCTTTTGACCATGATAAAATTTTAGATATGGCAATCCAGCGTTTGAGAGGAAAAGTTCGTTATCAACCCATTGGGTTTGAGCTGTTGCCCGAATGTTTTACCTTGACCCAGCTACAACGACTTTACGAAACTATATTAGGCTATGCACTCAATAAACGCAATTTTAGGTCAAAACTCTTAAAAATGAATATTTTAAAACAAGTAAAACAACAACAAGGCGTTGCACATCGCCCTGCCTATCTTTATCTTTTTGAAAAAGAACAATACGAAACATTAGTAAGGTCGGGCTGGATGTTTGAAATATAAAATATTTCTTTTTCATATACACCCCAATACTACTAACCAATTATTTTTATAATATATAAATATCTTATTATCAATAAATTATAAATTCAAATTTAATTATAATAAATGTAAAAAATGATAATATATTGGCTATGCGTCACGATAATTTTCATCAATTTAAAAAAATCTGTGTAAAATCTGCGTGTTCTGCGTATTCTGTGTTCTATTTAAAAGAGACTTTTCTTTTGAGACTGCAATAGATTTTTTTATCTTGAAAATCGCTTATTTATAAATCATTTTTCCTTTAAAATTGCTAAAAATACTGAGAGGGTCATTTCTTTAGCAGCTTACAAAGAAAAGTCTCATTTAAAACATATTATAATTTTCCAAGGTTAGTAGTATTATACACCCCACTCATCCCAATATCGAATATATCTAAATTATTATGAAAAAACGGCTCATTTTTATTTTTTTATTTTTACTGTTGCTGCTGTTTCTTGCTTCTAAACACAATATTATCTCTTTTGAAAAAGCAAATGCGACACCTCCCGATGTAGTCTATAATCATAATTTTAATCTTAATAAACAACTTTCCAATGGCAAATGGGGTTTTATTAATAAAAACGGAAAATTAGTCATTCCTGCAACTTTTGATGATGCAGGCGATTTTTCAGAAGGCCTGGCCAATGTTCGGCAAGACAATCTTTGGGGCTATATTAATAAAGAGGGCAAAATAGTCATTTCCATTCAATTTAAAGCTGCATTCCCGTTTAAAAGCGGCTTGGCTCGAGCCGTAACCTCGGAAGATAAATTTGGTTTTATCCAAAAAAATGGCAATTGGTTCATCAAGCCCCGTTTTGAAGATGCTCAAGACTTTAGCGAAGGCTTGGCTGCCGTACAAATTGGCAAATATTATGGCTTCATCAACCCTAAAGGAAAAACAATTATTCCTTTTTCATATCACCAAGCAGGGCATTTTCATCGAGGAGTAGCGATGGTGCTCAAAGACGGAAAAGCAGGACTCATAGATAAACAAGATTTTTTGGTCTTAAAAATGAAATATGAGCGAGTAGCCTACCCTTCTGACGGCTTGATTCGGGTGCGCCAACAACAGAAATATGGATTTATAAATCTAAAGGGCAAAATAATTATTCCACTTAAATTTTTGGCTGCCAGCGACTTCAAACACAGCCTCGCCGCAGTAAAAGAAAATGATAAATATGGATTAATAGACAAAAAAGGCAGTTATTGTATCACTCCGAAATATGACCAGCTCTGGGTAGCAAGTGATAGTCTTTGGGGCATGGAATTAAACGGAAAATATGGCATCATTGATTACAAAGGGCAAGAAATCATCGAACCCCGTTTTGAACAGTTGTATAATTTTTCGGAAGGCGTTGCAGGCTACAAAGAAGGGAGCTATTGGGGCTACCTAAATGATGAATGTGATGCCATAACGCCGCCTCGATATAGTTTAGTTTGGACATTTAAGGAGGGCTTGGGGCGCGTGGGCTTATACGATGGCATCGGCTTTTTGAACCGTAAAGGCGAAGTCATTATTTCTACGCATTACCGCGACGCTAAAGATTTTTCGGAGGGTTTTGCGCGAGTTTTTGTTAAAAATTAAACCGTAGAAACGGGGCATACTTCACTTTTACTATAAAAATTGCAATTTTTATAATTAAATTCCTAAGAAATTATGAAAATTTTTTAAGTTAACCTTTAAAATTAAAAGTATAAGCAAATGTACCACAAGCCCCAGCATCTCCTTTCGCAAAACGGTATTTAAAAGCATTTTTTCGGGCCAAATCAACTAATTGGCTATTAGAAGTTGTCGAGCCTTTGGGTACGTAATCGGCTGAAATTACCTCGCCATCAGCGTTGATACAAACACGCATCGCAACTGTTCCTGTTGCTTGTGTATTATCTTGAATTGCAGGTGCTTTTTGTGTGATGGTGCGATTACTCAAGCCGCCACCAATGGCAGGTCCGATGCCTTTGCCGCGCCCGCCACCGCTGCCGCCACCACTACCGCCATCGCCATTTAAGTTGGAACTATTGGTTGAGCCATTCGGATTGCCACCATTGCCATCTTTGCCGCTATTGCCAGAGCCTCGCCCACTGCCACCAGCACCATTTTGGTCTTTTTTTCCAAAAAGCCCGCCTAATTCGCCTTTTTTCTTATCATATTCTGCTTTTTTGCGTGCTTCTTCATCTGCGATGCGTTTTCTTTCAGCATCTTCTGCTTTGCGTTTGTTGTCTTCTTCGACACGTTTGGCGTTTTCTTCGGCAGCTTTTCGCTTATTTTCTTCGTTTTTTAGGCGATTATCTTCTGTTTGCTTGCGTTTTTCTTCCTCTTTTTGCTTTTTGATGCTAATACTTTCATCATCATCACCAGTTACAACGTCAGGTTTGGAAGCAGACGCGGATTCAGACGAAGCAGGAGGCGTTGAGGGAGCTGGCTCACTCCGTGTGGGCGAAACGTCAGGTTCTCCTTTCGATTCACCTGGAGAAGGTAAGTCATTATATCGCCCTTGGTCAGGCCACCCCAAAGCAACTTCCACGCCGCCACCGCCAATATCTTCAGTCATATCGACGGGACCGCCCAAAAATTTGAAAAAAAACAAAACTAAAATCAAGGCTAAAGCGATGCCAGAGCCTATTTGCGCCTTACGGCGACTTTCTTTTTCGATTATGCTAACGTCTGTGAAAATCATTTTTTTCTTTTTATCCTATCAGTTTGAAAAAAATTAGCCTTTTTTTGGCGCAGAAGCCATTACCATTTTAATTTTTAGCTTCTCGCCCACGGACAAAATATCCACCAAATCCTGCACTTTTAAGTCCCTATCCAAGCGCAAAACGACAATGCCATTTTGGTCTTGTTTGAGTTCTCGAGTCAGTTCTTGCTCCAATTTATCTTTTGGAATTTCTTTTTTATCAATATAATATCGTAAATCACTTGTTACAGATACTTGAATGGGGTGTTTTTGCATTCGCTCAGGTGATGGCGTTTTTGAGTTGGGCAACATCAATTTTATCACATTTGGGTTTGCCAATGTGGATACGATGAGGAAAAATAACAACAAGAAAAACATGATGTCATTTAAAGATTCTGCGGCTACTTCTGCGCCCTCGCTTGGTCGTCTTCTTAGTTGCATTTTTATTATTAAAAGTTATAAGTTATAAGTTATAAGTTATGAGTTATTAAAATATTGATAGTCAATGTATTAATAATATTTCAATATCCCAACATCGCATTTATCTCGCTGGCTCGTGCAATAAATCCATAAAATCGATGGCAATTTTTTCGAGGCGCACCACTACTTTATCGACCATCATTGTCAATAAATAATAGCCTGCAAAAGCCACAATGCCAACAATCAAACCGCCTGCACTTGTAATCATTTTTTGGTAAAGACCGCCCGCAATAACCGAAATGCTTAAATTATCCGTCAAAGCGATGTCATAAAAGATTTTAATTACACCCATAATCGTACCTACAAACCCAAACATCGGTGCAAGTTTTGCAATCAAACTAAGATAACCGATGCCTTTTTCCATATTAAAAATTTCGACCCGCCCGACGGCTTCCATTGCCCGCTCGATGTCTTCGGCAGGATGCCCGATGCGTGCAATGCCTTTTTCAATCATTTTGGCAATAGGCGAATTGGTGCTTTGGCACAACGATTTGGCGGCTTGCAAATTACCCGACTTAATATTCATACGCACATTGTGCATAAAAGCATCGTCAATTTCCGCAATTTTATTAATTGTGTTGTAGCGTTCTATAAAAATATAGATAGAAGCAATAAAAAGCACCAGCAAAATGGTGATAATAAGCACACCAACAGGCCCGCTGGAAAGAATTATCTCGAACAAACTTTTGTGTGCTGCGCTGGCAGATTCATTTTCCAACTGAACTTTTGCAGTACTTTGCAATAAAATATACAAGAACGACATAAACGTTTTATTTAAATTAAGTGTTAATATTATGGTTGCGTAATTGAACGTTTTTGAAACCGAAAATTATACATTGCTTTCCGAAAATTATAATTTTTTATAAATAAAAAAATTATTGTATTTTAAAGTTAAAAATTTTTAAATGCGTATTATTGCTCCCCTTTTTGAACATAAATATTTAATAATAGTTTAAAAAAAAAACAATACTTTTGGTATCATATTTGCTATATTTTTAATATATAATTGCCTGTTTTTAGGTACTTATTTCTGTATCAAAAAATTTTTTCTTATGAAAACGCTATTCTATCTAAGCCATTGGCGTGACAGTTTTTTCGCGCTTCTTCGTTATATCAAATATTATTGGCTTTGGGTGCCGATGTTATTTGCTGCCTTGTGTTTTTGTCTTTTTATCTTAGACGAAAGTGGCTTTGCAACAACTCATACCGTTTTACTTCAAAACATTGTTAATCTATTTATTTTGGGCGGTGCAACTTTTGTTTTAGCTCAAACCAAATGAATGATTTTATTTTTTCAAAAATTCTATATTGCGCTTCAAGCCATTGTATTTAGTCCGTTTTACAGCAGAATGACGGAAAAGTGTTTGGAAAACTTCCGCTGTGAGTTCCTCCCATTCTTTTTTGTTTTTATCCAACAAACCTACGATAGGCATAAAATCTGGTTCTTCATGTGGTTTTGAAAAGCGATTCCAAGGGCAAGCCTGCTGGCAAATATCACAACCGAACATAAAATTGCTCATTTTTTCTTTAAATTCTTCCGAAATAGCGTCTTTTAGCTCAATCGTTAAGTACGAAATACATTTACTGGCATCAAGCCAATAACCATTTTCTGCTATCGCTTTTGTTGGGCAAGCATCTATGCAACGCCGACACCGCCCACAATAATCTTTCAACGGCGCATCTGCCTCCAACTCAATATCTAAAATTAGTTCGGCTAAAAAAAAATAAGAACCTCGTCTAGGATTTATCAAAAGTGTATTTTTGCCAACCCAGCCTGTTCCGCTGCGTTTTGCCCACTCACGCTCCATAATTGGTGCAGAATCCACAAAACACCGTCCATTGACTTCTCCAATTTCATCTCGGATAAATTGCAAAAGCATTTTTAATTTCTTTTTCAAAACGTCATGATAATCTTTTCCATAAGCATACATCGAAATTTTTGGAGCATCGGCATCGGCTTGTTTTTGGTCGCTATAATAATTATAAGATAGCGTCACAACAGATTTCGCACCTTCGACCAAGAGGCGCGGGTCAACTCGTTTGTCAAAATGGTGTTCCATATAAGCCATTGAGCCGTGCAAGTTTTGATTGAGCCATTGTTCGAGTCGCCGCGCCTCCTCGTCCAAGCGTTGTGCTTTGGAAATGCCTATAAACTCAAAACCCAAGCGACTGGCTTCTGCTTTTATGAGCTTTGTTTGTTGTGCTTTTATTGCGTTTGTGTTTAACATAATTTTGATAAGTAAAACCAAATTTCTCAATTTAAAAAATATTTTGAAACCTTTTTGTGTTAATTAATGTTGTAAGGTTTCGTATTTTTTTCACTTAATAAATAATTTTAAAAATGGCACTCGAATTCACAGACAGCAATTTTAAAGAGCAAGTTTTAGATTCTGATAAACTTAGCGTAGTTGATTTTTGGGCAGAATGGTGTGGCCCTTGTCGCATGATTACCCCTATCGTAGAAGAATTGGCTTCGGAATATCATGGCAAAGTTAATGTTGGAAAATTAAATGTGGATGACAACCAGGAAACCTCTATGAAGTATGGTGTCCGTAGTATCCCCACTATTTTATTTATTAAAAATGGCAATGTGGTGGGTAAACAAGTAGGCGCAACAACTAAAAAGAACTTGGCAGATTTGATAAATAAATATTTATAAGTAGTAGGGCAAATATGTTATAAATGAATGATTATCAGTTTTTTATAACAAAATCATGATATAATTATTAAACGGACTACTTAACATATAAAAAAAATTTGATAATAGGTTTTCTTCTTTAGGCTGTCAAATGCTTGAAGGAGAGTCTGTTTTCAAATTTTTTTTTATCCAAAAAACGGCAAAATATTTTATTTTTTCAAATTTCACCTTTTTTTGTTTTAAATTTTGCATTTCATAGCATTTTGTTTATTTTGTATCAAAATTTTTTTATAACTAAAATGAGAAATGAAAATTTAAACAACACAAACGAAAGGCAAACAGCAGAAGAAAAAACCATTGAAAAAGCCTTACGCCCTAAGGTTTTAGACGATTTTAGCGGGCAACCCAAAATTGTCGAAAATTTGCAAGTTTTTATTGGTGCTGCTCGCTTGCGCGAAGAAGCCTTGGATCATGTCTTGTTACATGGACCTCCAGGTTTGGGTAAAACAACACTTTCGCATATCATTGCTGGCGAATTAGAAGCAAAACTGGTTATGACTTCTGGTCCTGTGCTTGAAAAGCCTGGTGATTTGGCAGGCATTTTGACTAAGTTGGACGATGGAGATGTCTTATTTATTGATGAAATTCACCGTTTAAATACTGTTGTAGAAGAATATTTGTATTCGGCTATGGAAGATTATCGCATCGATATTATGATTGATAGCGGGCCAAATGCAAGAAGTATTCAGATTTCGTTGAATCCGTTTACGCTTGTGGGTGCAACCACCCGTATGGGGCTGCTTACCGCTCCGATGCGGGCGCGTTTTGGCATTACGTGTTTGTTAGACTATTATGATGTGCCAACTTTGGTGAAAATTATCAAACGTTCTGCTGATATTTTGAATGTGATGATTGAGGAAGAAGGTGCTTATGAAATTGCAAGGCGCAGCCGCGGCACACCACGTATTGCAAATGCGTTGTTGCGCAGGGTAAGGGATTTTGCTCAAATGAAAGGAAATGGTACGATTGATTTAGCTATAGCAAAATTTGGTTTAAATGCGCTAAATGTTGATGAAAGTGGTTTGGATGAAATGGATAATCGCATTCTTTCGGCTATCATTCATAAATTTAAGGGAGGTCCTGTTGGTATTAGCACTATTGCTACAGCGGTGGGCGAAGAGGCAGGCACTATCGAGGAGGTACACGAGCCATTTTTAATTATGGAAGGCTATTTGCAACGTACCCCACGCGGGCGCGAAGCTACAGAAAAGGCATACAACCACATTGGCGTAGTTCCGCCATCTACGCAATGGAATCTTTTTTGAACAGATTTAGGTCGCGATGCAATAAGTATCTCTAAACGAAGTAATGTGCGTTTCATTTCCCAAAATAATAAGTTCCATACCTGATTGAAGCTGAAAAATAGGCTCAGGATTGATTAAAAAATTGCCATCGGCAAGCCGAATACCAATCAAATTGGCACCCGTTTTTTCATAAATATTGAGTGTTGCTAATGTTTTGTTGCGCAAAGTTGGGCGCAAATCATTGACAGGCACTTCTTCAAACAGAATCGTCGTATTTCCCATGTTGGATAAAAGCCTTAAAAATTCGACAATTTTAGGATTGACAATAAGTGTTGCCATATAAAATCCTGAAATTTTTTCGGGCATTAGCACATGATTGGCGCCTGCTCGTTTTAGTTTCGCTTCCGATTTTTCGTTGGCAGCGCGGCTGATAATATTCAAATTGGCGTTTAATTGTCGAGCAGATAACACTACATACACACTTTGTGCTTCGTCAGAAATCGTTACTAAAAGGGCTTGAGCCTTTTCAATGCCTGCGAGCCGCAAGAGGTCATCATCAGCGGCATCGCCTTGCAAGAATAGTATTTCTTTTTGAAGCAAATCATTTATTTTTTCAGGATTATTTTCAACCACAACAAAGGGCTGATGAATATTTTGGAGGTGTGAGATGGCTTGTCGCCCGTGTCGTCCGTAGCCACACACGATAGTGTGATTTTTTAAGGCTTTAATTTTTTTTAGCAAAGTTCTGTATTTTAAAATATTAGTCAATTCTTTGTTTATCAGCAACGAGGTCAATGTAGAAATAGCATACGTAAAAATACCAAGGTTCAACAAAATCAGAATAGATACGAATACTCGCCCAGCATCAGAAAGCGGTCTTACTTCTCCAAAGCCCACCGTACTGAGCGTGATAATTGTCATATAAAAGGCTTCGAGGAAGCTATGATTTTCGAGATAATGAAAACCCAACACGCCAGTCATAATCGCAAAAAAAATCAAAAAAATGCCACTAAAGAGCTTTCTCCTGTAAGGAGACACTAATTTTTGATAGTAATTTAATTCGTAATTATTCATAAATTGCTTCGTTTTGCTCTAAATAAATGGCTCTATTTTGTCACCGACATTAATTTTTATTTCTCCTAAATATTCGACATTCCAGCATACATTTTGCCCAAAAAATATTTTGTTATTGCGTTTTCGATAAGTTGATAATGTTTTTAGAGGCTCTACTCCTTTCTTTCCATTACTGGGGTCAACGGTAGTAAGCACACAACGAGCGCAAGGTTTTATGACTCTAAAAGATAAATTATTGATTTTAAATGATTTCCAGTCATCTTCTTGATATGGTTTGCCCCCTAAAAATACAAAATTTGGGCGAAAACGCTCCATTCCGACGGGCTGCTCCAAGCGTATATTTAAGTTATCTAAAGAAGCCTGACCAAGTAATAAAAAAGGATACGCATCTGCAAAGCTAACAATTTCGTTGTCGTTATTAAAATCTTCATCAACAAAACGTTGCGTATCATCGGGCATATACACCAAACGGCAAGAGATACCCAACTGTTCACTTAACCATTTATCTGCTTCATCACTTACCAAAAAAGCTTCGCAAATATCGTCCCATATTTCAACCATAACACTGTGTCTTATGGCAGGGGGTGTTAATGGAACGGACAAAATTTTGTCCCTATTTTTTTTATGAAATACATACAAATAATTATCATCTATATTACATTGAAGCAGTGCCATTTTTGGGTATTCTCGTTGTGTTAAGAAGCGTTTATGCGCATCAACAATGAGCCATCGACGGTCGTATTGTAGCCCACGAGGTTGAATAGTTGCTGACAAAAGCGAAATACCACCTAATGATTTTATGGGATAGATGAAAATATGCGAAAGACGTAACATTTTTGATGTTTTTTTGTATAAAAAAAATAAAAATAATAAATCAATGTTTTTTTTCAAAAAAAAATTTATCTTTGCACCCTAATTTTGAAAACAGTCGTTTTTAAACGATAAAAATATCTTAAACGTAATGGATGCTATTAAATTTGTGCAGGAACAAATGCTGCTAAAAAAGGAGTTCCCTAATTTCCGCCCGGGCGATAACATTGTCGTCAATTATAAAATCATTGAAGGTGACAAAGTGCGTGTGCAGGCTTTTCGGGGCGATGTGGTTCAAATCAATGGGGACAGTTTAGGTAAAACATTTACGGTGCGCAAAACCTCTCATGGAGTTGGTGTAGAGCGTATTTTTCCATTTTCTTCTCCTAATATTGATTCTATTGAGTTAACCAAACGCGGCAAAGTGCGTCGCGCTAAACTATACTATCTTAGAGGTTTAGTTGGTAAAAAAGCGCGCATCAAAGAAGCAGGTAGAAGATAGAAGCGACGAAAATAATATTTTTTTTGTAAAAACTTTATGTTTCTTTTTTACCTTTGTTTGAAAGTCTTCTATTTAACAAAAGATATAGGCAAGATACCGAATGAAAAACGGCTTGAAGCGTTCTAGCGTTCTCAAGCCGTTTTGTTTTTCAAGCCTGCAATAAAAACAAGGCTAATCGTTTATGAAAAGTTGGAATCGTTGTTTTTTGCCACTGTTGTATATTTTTTGTGATAATATATTGTGTTGGCAACGTAAGGTCGGCAGCGATACAAAAACGAGTTTGTGGCAAAAGGCTTTTCAATGCCTGTTCTATCAAGTTTTGATTGCGATAAGGTGTTTCTATGAATATTTGCGTTTGATTCCATTTGGCTGATGTTTGCTCCAACCGACGCAAATCTTTGATTAAATCGGGCGTTTTTGCTGAAAGATATCCTTGAAAACAAAATGATTGCCCATTCATTCCTGATGCCATTAATGCCAACAAAATAGATGAGGGACCAACCAATGGCACGACTTCAATACCTTTTTTGTGCGCTAAAGCTACAATCTGCGCGCCAGGGTCGGCTATCGCAGGGCAACCAGCCTCTGAAAGCAAGCCAATATTTTCGCCTATTTCCGCCTTTTCTAAAAAAGAAACAATATCTGTGGTGGGCGTATGCTCGTTCAATTCATAAAAAATAAAATCAGAAATGGCAATGTTGGGCTGCGTATTTTTGATAAAATGCCGCGCCGATTTCGCCCTTTCTACGATAAAAACACGCAAGTTGTGCAAAATATCTATCACATAAGGCGGGATAGTATGATTAGCATTTTCGCCCAAAGGTACAGGGATAAGGTAAAGCTTTCCGAGCATTTATGGTCTAATTTTTTTCATTTCTGCTGCAATTTCATGCGAATTGGGATCATTTTGGCGTTCAAGCTGAAATATAATCTCCTGAAAATCAGTATTATCTCTATTTTGGCTTAATTTAAAATTTGCCTCAATGCGACTTAATTGAATTTCAAAAGCCGTAATTCCTCTCAACTGATGTGTTATTGTGTCGGGTGAAAGATTTTCCATACGCGCTTTGCTGGTTGGCGATTCGTATTTATCCACCAAAATTTTGATAGCATCATATTGTGCATCTCCTTCCAAAATGTGCACCTTTCCGTAGGCGTGTGCGGCGATATAATTCCAAGTAGAAACATTTTCCTGTGCGTACCAATCAGCAGTTACAAATGTATGTGCGCCCGAAAAAATGGCTAAAACCTCTTCATTTTCGGATAAGGTTTGCCCTTGGGGGTTTGCTTTGGAAACATGCCCATATAAAACGGTGGTATCATTATCTTTTCGATGATAAACCAAAGGAATATGTGTGGCCACCAATTTTTTTTGGTGCAAACTAACCAAGATGCCGAAAGCATTTTTATGCAAAAGTGCTTCAACTTGCTCAAAAGACTGGGGTGCGAAATGCTTTGGAGTGTACATGATGCAATTCAAAATTGAAAATTACTGAGATATTTGCTGTTCCGAATAGATATAATAGTTCGCCTTACTGTTAAGTTATCTTAGTCATTTATTTTATTTGATTTTGTAAAACTGTAATTTTTCTGCAATACTTCGGTCATTAGCCAGGCGTGGGACTTTATTTTGCCCACCAAGTTTGCCTTCGGCTTTCATAAAATGACGAAAAGCATCACGTTGCAATGGTGTAATTTTCAACGGCTGTAGAATATTGCCCGTAATTAAATCGTCATAGTAAATATTCTGTTTCGTCATGGCTTCGTCTATTTTTGCAGCAAAAACTGATATGTCGTTGGGCATATTGTCAAATTCTATGAACCACTCATGATATGGCAAACCTCCTTCGGGCGGATTCACTTGAGGCGCGACCGTAAATTCAGTAATTTTAATACCTTCTTGGTTTGCTACACTTAACAAGGCTTCTTCTACTTCTTTTCCAATAACGTGTTCACCGAAGGCAGAGATGAAATGTTTGATCCGACCTGTAACCAGCAAACGGGGTGGGTTTTTAGATACAAATTGAATCGTATCTCCAATATTATATCCCCAAAGCCCAGCATTATTATTAATGATTAAAGCATAATTTATACCAATTTCAACATCTTTTAAAGAAAAACGGCGCATTTTTCCAAGACTTTTGCCCTCAAAATCTTCCGAAGGAACAAACTCAAAGAAAATACCCGAATCTACATTTAACAATAAACCACGCTCGTTAGGGTCATCTTGAAAGGCAATAAAACCCTCAGAAGCAGGATAGGTTTCGATACTATCTATTTTTTTGCCAATTAATTCGTCTAATTTAGCACGATAAGGCTCGAAATTTACGCCACCATAAACAAAAACAGAAAAATTCGGAAAAATATCTTTTACATATTGTTTGCCTGTGCGCTCCAACAAGCGTTCATAATACATCTGCACCCAAGGCGGAATGCCGCTAATGAGGCGCATATCCTCTTTTAAGGTTTCTTCCACTATTTTATCTAATTTTTCTTCCCATTCTTCAATACAATTGGTTTGATAGGTCGGCATCTGATTGGTTTTCAGCCAATTAGGAACTAAATGGTTGGAAATGCCTGATAAACGACCTGTCGGAATTCCATGCACCATATCCAATTTTGGGCTACCCGAAAGAAAAATCAACTTTCCATTTAACCAACTACCTTTACCCGTGCGGGCATAATAATTGAAAACAGCATTTCGTGCTGTTCCAAAATGATTGGGTACGCTATCTTTTGTAAGTGGAATATATTTTACACCCGAAGTTGTGCCCGAAGTTTTGGCAAAATAGGCAGGCAAACCGCGCCAAAGTACGTTTTTTTCGCCATTTTTCACGCGCTCAATGTATGGTTTTAGGGCTTCATAATCCCGAATAGGGACATTTTCTTGAAAATCTTGATAAGTTTTAATGCGGTCAAAATGATGATCTTTGCCAAACGCAGTATCGCGCCCAGCAGTAATGAGTTGTTGAAAAATTTTTTCTTGCGCCTCGACCGATTGGCTCGACCAGCGTTGGATATCGCGTGCAATATGATTGGCAAATGGCTTAATTAACCAAGATTTAAAACCCACTTTAAAATACTAAATTAAAAAATAATAAATATATCTTCATCAAAAGAGGTGCAAAGGTAGAAAAATTGAGTTAATTTAGCATTTTAGCTTAGTTTTTTTTCACTTTTATCAAGCCATACATAAGGCGGTTAGCATCTTTGCTATTGAGTTGCAAAATTCCTTTAATCGTAATTGGTTCGGTGGTATATTTGATTGGCTCAAGAGCAACCACTTCTAAAACTGTTTCGGGACCCGCCCCACCACAAAAATAACACATATTGTAAGGATAAGCAGAAAAAATAAACTCTGTATGGCTTTTATAACCATTGGTCGGGATAATATAACCTTTGAGGGTTACTTCCTTGCTATCTAAGGCTTGCACCTCTTTGCCAAAGACAGGAACATCAATTTTGTAGCCCAAAAGCGCATCATATTCTTTTTTATAAGTGACTTTGCTCAAAGTTTTCCATATACCATCTTGGGCGGTGCTCAAAAGCGGCATACAACACAAAACAAAGAAAGAAAATATAAATTTTTTTAGATACATATTTTTAGTTTTTAATTTTATATCAATTTAAACAATTTTGATGTAAAATTTATTACTAAATGCAGAGAATTTTTGATAATTAAAAGTTAAACCTAACGTTTTCAATTTTTATTTAGTGCCCAAAAGAGAAAATTCATCATTTATCCATTAAAATACCCATCATTAAAATTTGAAACATTTAGCCTATTTAAATAAATATTTTTACAAATATCGTTGGCGGTTGATGCTGGGCATCTTGTTTGTGTGCATTTCCAACTATTTCCGAATCCTCCAGCCCCAGATGATACGCGAAGCAATGGATTTGGTGGTAAATAACATTGAAAAGTATAATGACCTCGCAGGCTCGCCTGAACAAAAAATACTTTATAAAGATTTAAGTAAAAATTTAATGTATTTTGGCTTGATTG
Organism: Darwinula stevensoni; assembly: GCA_905338385.1. Lineage (NCBI taxonomy): Eukaryota > Metazoa > Arthropoda > Ostracoda > Podocopida > Darwinulidae > Darwinula > Darwinula stevensoni. The sequence continues at coordinate 5,312 of CAJPEV010003528.1, read as the reverse complement.
TCCTTGCTTTAGCATTATTGATGGGGTTGTTTATGTTTTTTATGCGCCAAACGATAATCGTCATGTCGCGCCTCATCGAATACGATATGCGTAAAGAAATATTTGGGCATTACGAAAAGCTATCTATCTCTTTTTATAAACGCAATAACACAGGCGATTTGATGTCGCGTATCACCGAAGATGTTTCTAAGGTAAGAATGTATTTGGGTCCTGCCATTTTATACATGATAAATATGATAACATTGTTTACCATGACCGTCTATGCCATGTTTAAAGTCAATGTAGAGTTATCATTATATGCACTATTGCCGTTGCCATTATTGTCATTTTCGATTTATTATGTTTCAACGCTGATAAATAAGCGCAGCGAATCCATACAAAAACAATTGGCGCAGCTCAATAGTATTGCTCAAGAAGCCTATTCGGGCATTCGAGTCATCAAATCCTATACCCAACAAAAATATGTGGGCGAACATTTTGCCCGCGAAAGCAATATTTACAAAGAAAAAAATATGCAATTAGCCGTTGTTGACGCTTTATTTTTTCCAATCATGCTGTTTATGATTGGCGCAAGCACTATCATTACCATATATGTAGGTGGGCTACAAGTGGCAGCAGGCAAAATTACGCCTGGAAATATCGCAGAATTTGTCATTTATGTGAATATGTTGACTTGGCCTGTCACCTCTATTGGCTGGATAGCTTCGTTGGTGCAGCAGGCAGCGGCATCACAAAAGCGCATCAATGAATTTTTAAAAACCACGCCTGATATTATAAACTCTGCACCTCAAACCCCCAAAACGCATTTTCGTGGAGATATTGTTTTTGATAATGTAACATTTGTATATCCTGATACTGGTATTAAAGCCTTAGAAAACATTTAATTTTCGCTGAAAAAAGGACAAAAAATGGCAGTTATTGGGCGCACTGGCTCTGGAAAAACAACTTTAGCCGACCTTCTAATCCGAATGTATGATGTAACTAATGGAAAAATTTTGATAGATGGTGATGATATTCGCAAGATGGATTTGTCCAATTTGCGTGAGCGAGTGGGGTATGTGCCGCAAGACGTTTTTTTATTTTCAGATACGGTTGCTGCCAATGTTGCTTTTGGCCGTCCCGAATCACAACAGCCTGAAATAGAAGAATTTACACGTTATGCAGCTGTTTATAAAGATATTATAGAACTGCCACAAGGCTTCGAAACAATGGTGGGCGAACGTGGTGTAACCCTTTCTGGCGGGCAAAAACAACGTATCTCTATTGCCAGAGCACTAATAAAACAGCCTGATATTGTCATTTTAGATGATTGCCTTTCGGCAGTAGATACGAACACAGAACAGCAAATTCTGGGCTATCTTGGTGGCGCACTCAATGATAAAACAGCCATCATTATCACTCATCGCATTTATGCCTTATTAAATTTTGATAAAATCATTGTTATAGAACAAGGTAAAATCATAGAAGAAGGCAGTCACGAAAAATTATTAGCGCAAAAAGGATACTATTTTGAGCTTTTTGAGCAACAAAAACAACAGGAAATACACGAAGTCTAACAATAGAAAACTTTTGTATTTAAAGGCACTTTCAAAGAATGAATATATTCAAAAATCTAATTGTTAGTAGCTAATAATTTATAAATAACGCTAATATTTCAAAACTTTCCATGTTGATATGATGTGTCGTTTCAGTTTTATTTACTACATTTGTGTAGTTTTCTTGAAAACTTTCATTCGTAAAAATAAAACTTAAAACAACGTGGACAACGAGAGAAACAACCGACGCTTTGAAAGTGTCTATTCTTCTAAAGTACGGGCAGGCAAACGTCGTACTTATTTCTTTGATGTGCGTAGAACAAAAGGGGACGATTTTTATTTAACTATTACAGAAAGTACCAAAAAGTTTAATACCGAAAGCTACGAACGGCATAAAATTTTTCTTTATAAAGAAGATTTTAATCGCTTTTTTGCAGGCTTGGACGAAGTGATTAAGCACATCAAAACAGACCTGATGCCCGATTATGATTATGATGAATATGACCGCCGTCACGAAGAATTTGAGGCACGCCATGCCAATCAAGATGCTTATAATGATAATCATTTCGATCCAGATGAGCTTCTGCATAAAAACAAGGGAAACAAAGACCATGATGAGGATATGACTTGGTAAAAACCAAGAATGTATTTTGTTTTAACAGAGTACGCACTTTTAATACCTTCGCTTTTTGAGGCTTAATTCATTTTGACAATAAAATCTCAAAAAGCGAAGATTTCATCTTTTTTTTGACTAAAAAAGCCCATGCAATTCGCCCGAAACCAAGTTGAAAATCTGCCCTAAATCTTCTTTTTTATGGATAAAATCAACCGTATCAGCGTTGATGATGAGCAGTTTTCCTTCTTGATAATTTGTTATCCAATTTTCGTAGCGGTTGTTTAGGCGTTTTAGATAATCAATACTAATATTCCCTTCGTAATCGCGCCCACGCGATTGAATGTGAGCTACCAGCGTTGGAACACTTGCACGCAAATAAATAAGCAAATCTGGTGCCTTGACTTGTGATGACATCGTTTTGAATAAAGTAAAATAATTTTCAAAATCACGTGCTGCCATCAGCCCCATATCGCGCAAATTTGGCGCAAAAATATAAGCATCTTCGTATATGGTTCGGTCTTGTATGACTGTTCGATTGCCCTGCAAAATTTGTAAAACTTGCTGATAACGACTGTTCAAAAAATAAATTTGGAGGTTAAATGACCATCGCTTCATATCATTATAAAAATCACTTAAATAAGGATTGCTTTCAGCATCTTCGTAATGCACATCCCAGCCAAAATATTTTCCCAGATGAGTGCTTAAAGTCGTTTTTCCTGCTCCAATATTGCCTGCAATCGCAATGTGTTTTATTGGCGTTTCTAAATTAGAATTTGACATAGCTATTTTAATAATTAAAAGAATCGTAGTTTTTTTACATAAAAATCTGATAATCAATTTATTTCAATTTTATTTCAAATTGACATTTCAGAATTTATAATGTTAAAAAATGTTTTTAGATGCTGTTTTAAACATTTTTTCTGTTCTGATGTTTAGCTTTCGTTTTTTTATTCTATCAATTTTTTTTTTAAATATGGCTAGCGCACTCAAAAATTTATCTGAATATAACGAAACAACCCTTCCTTCTGCCGAAAATGTGACTTTTGGCGTTGTCCTTTCCGAATGGAATGCTTCTATCACGCACGCTTTGTATGAGGCTTGTTTTGATACCCTTATTAAGCATGGCGCTGACCCCGAGAAAATCCATACGATTCAAGTACCCGGCACCTTTGAGTTACCGATAGCTGCCAAACATATTGCAGGAAAACACAATGTTGATGCTACTATTTGCTTGGGCTGTGTCATCAAAGGAGAAACCAAACACGACGAATATATTAGCTATTCTGTGGCAAATGCTTTACAATCGCTTAGTATTATGAGCGGAAAACCATTTATTTTTGGTGTTTTGACGACTGATAATGAGGCGCAAGCCCTCGACCGCGCCGGCGGAAAGCATGGCAACAAAGGAGTGGAAGCAGCCATAACAGCTATCCGAATGGCTAACCTAAAGAAAGACCTGACCGAGCCTAAAAAAAGAATCGGATTTTAACAGCATAAATGCAATGTATTGGGCTTCTTAAACCACTTCCCACCATGCCTTGCCATCTGCGTTTGCAATAGGAGCAATGCTGTTCGTTTCATGTTTTTCTTGTTTTTTCGATTGTTTTTCTCTTAATTTAACGATTTCATCTTGAATGTGAGGCAACGAAAGTAAATCTTTTATTTTCTTTTTCAATAGTTTTCCTTGTTCAGGTTTTACTTGCGCCACAAAGTTGGCGTATCCTTGTATCGTATTGATGATGTTTCCGTTACCCCAAGTTTTACCCGTCAATCCTGTTTTTTCAATTTGATGTAATAAAGCCCTAAATTTTCGCAACGTATCGCGGTCAATGCCCATTTTATCATTCACAACGATACCAGTCACCTCTTGCTGGTTGCCTTTTCGCATGATTTTTAGCTTGTTGGGGTGTGGCGTAAATCCTTCATTTACAACGATTTCTTTGACTAAATGCAACAATGAACCAATATTTTCTTTTGCTTTTTCTGTGCCCGAAAACGTCAAATCATCGGCATAGCGCGTGTAATGAAACCCCAATTTTGTGGCTAATCCTTCTAAGCGACGGTCGAGTTTATAACAAATAAGATTGGTTATGGCAGGGCTGGTGGGTGCTCCTTGCGGTAAAAAACGCTCGCCTTTGGCAGTAAAATACGTTTTTCCATCAATTTCTACGGCATCAACGTCAGATTCTGTGCAAAGTAAACCCAAAATAGTGCCAATATGCTCCGAGTAGCCCAATTGTTCAAATAATCCTTTGACCCGTTTATACGAAATAGTTGGAAAAAAATCCTTTAAATCCATATTTATCACAATTTCTTGCCCAACGTGTTTTTCAGCATTTGTCAAAATAGAGCGTTTGGGAATGAACCCATGTGCTGTATCATAATTTTTTATTTTATATAAAATGTTTTCCAATATCCAATATTGCGCTTTTTTCAAACGTATCATTGGTGCAGAAATCATGCGCTCGCCACCCGATTTTTTAGGAATATAAAAACGTTTGTAGTGAGAAGTGGGCGACACTTTGCGCGAAAATGCCAAAAAACGCAATTCATTCAGCGAAATATCCATTGCTTTTGCCAATGCCAAACCATCTTCAAATTCAGGTAATTCAAATGACGCTAATTTTATGGCATCAGATTGTGTCTGGTTTAAGCCACCAGAAACACCTTCACCCAAATAAATAATGTCTTTTTCTTTTTGCCAAGCAGCAGCACGATTTTGGCGTTTTTCTTCGTTCCGCTTTTTGGTTTCTGCTTGCTTTTGCTTCGACTCTGTCATGCGTTTTTTACGCATATCGTTGAGCATCGCGTCTGCATTCTGAAAACGGCGGTCTTTGGCTGAAAGATCATTGAGTTCTTTGCTTAAAGTTGCCTCTCGTTTAATGAGTTCTTCCGAAACAGATGGCACATCATTATTAGTTTCCCAAAAACCCAAACGTTTCATTTCTGAAAGGACAAACTCCTCTTTAGAGGTAGCGCGAATGCGATCGTATAATTCTTGGCGAGTCATAATAGTGAATAGTGAATAGTGAATAGTGAATAGTGAACAATTTACAGTGAATAGTGAACAATTTACAGTGAATAGTGAACAATTTACAGTGAATAGTGAACAATTTACAGTGAATAGTGAACAATTTACAGTGAATAGTGAACAATTTACA